>JAVQJG010073361.1:0-13248 GCA_036024015.1 Craterocephalus amniculus | reverse complement strand
ACCATGGTGGCAGCGTTGAGCCAAAAGAACACAAGGATGAAGAGAAGAAGTAGGGGAAGGAAAAAAAACTGTAGAAGACGAACGAAGACTTGGAAAAAAATGTACAAATAACACAAGGTTTAAGAATACGGTTTTGCTAGTGTTCAGGCTGTGTTAGGTCGTTAAAAACACCTTTATAGCAGCGAATTACCGCCGCCAAGAGCATCTGAAACCGACGTAGGATCGCGGGGTTGACTATGCACCGCTCAGCACTGCCCCCTGGTGGCGGCAGACCATAGAAACATAAAACACATATTGAAGCATGGGGCTTATATACATACAGTATGGTGAGTACAGCCACGCTGCATACCATTTGAAACGTGTCTATTTATTTACTAAAGGAAGCATATGGGCCTTTTAGTATGTTTTTATTCTTTCTACATGTTAGCAGAACTGCAATTAGTTATATGAAAATCTGTTCAGAAAGCTTCTTGGACCTTGACTTGGAATTTACTTTTTTTCCCCCTATGGGATTGTTTTACACACAGAAATTTTCTGGTTGCACTGACCAGTCTCAAATCAGTCTCAAACATATAAGATTGTGATAAAATCAAAATTGTGATTTTATAACAAAAAAATCGTGATATGATATTTTTTCCATATCACCCACCCCTAATCACAATAAGAGTAGCCATGGCACAATTAGTATGCATCCTAGGATACCTTAAAGTTTTTACCTTAAGTTGTTAGCTCACAAGTTTTCTGCAACAGCTGAATATTTTTTAGTGAATTTCTCAAGTGAAGGCCGATTGCATTACTTTGTATTTGCTTTGAATGTGTTTAGACTTTTCCAAACACACCTGCAGACGATAGATAATGGTTGATTGTCTTGCCCTTCTTTTGTTGTTCTTTTATGTGCCGTATCATTTGCAGTTAGATTTTCTGGAGACTTTTGCTCTCTTGATGGATAACATGGTTTCCAACATAAAAAAATCATCTGACCTTCAGCCTGTTTATATGAAGCATCTTTTATGGGGCAGAAGGAAATAAAATCCTTCTCATGGTTGGTTTTAAGGTGTAAAAACTGTGGCTATTGCTGCTGGACATAAATTGGAAGATCATGTCTTGTATCTGATGAGCCCTGCTCTGCACCCCATTTGGGGATGAAGGCATGGAGGTTTCATTCATTTCTTTTTTGTACCTTACCATCATGCTCGGTTCACACAACAGCGGGCCTGAAAAGGAACCGGCTTTGTATGAACAGCCTCAGCATTATTAATCTGCTCTCAGAGAAACTGATGAAAAATGGGAGCTGTTATTATTTGAGTCGTGTCTCACTGCCTTCGGCAAAATGCACGAGACTTCTGGCTTCAGACGCCGAGTACAAAGTGATTAATTTCAAGATTTCAGACACTTTTGTTAATATCATATAAATATCAATTGATTCGATAATTTTGAGACTGATTCAGTTTAGTAGATCAGGTGTGAGGAGGCAATGATGGTTGGCGAGTCCCTTTAATTTGCTGGGAAAAGGGTGTGGTTGTTCCTAGGAATTTAGTCATCTCTGTGCCTGGAGTTCAACGAAATTATCCCTCTGCGTAAACATTCTTTTCCCAAACTTTCTGGGGGAACATTGGAGCAAAAGTTTCTGGCAATTCAAGGTCCTCAAGTTCTTCCATGAAACAGATCTCTGCAGAAACACCCGATTCATGTCAGAAAAACCTGAGATTAATGCTTTAACATCAGATCCAACCATGCTACGCTGTAAAAAATGATACAAGGCTTTGTCACATAAGGGTGGAAAGGTGAAAACTTCTAATGCTTCCACGTCTGTGAGTGATAAATGACATTTTGTCTCGCAAAGAGCTGGAGAGAATTAATCTTAGGGCAGCCTTCAGTTTGCTTACACGCAAATGCGCACAAGCACACACACGCTAAATATTTCACCAGGAAAAGAAGGCACAGTGGTTCATGGAGGATCCTCCTGCCCCGTTTTCAGACGTTCTGCAGCAGTAATCTGATGTTCCAGCTGATACCAAGATGAATGTGCAATCCCTACTTTTTAAGACAGAAACTCCAGGTCTGAGGATGACAACTGGCTTTAGACTAAGGAAGATAATAACTCTGCAATCTCAGTGTTTCTATTTTTAGTTGAACTTTCACGCCCACCCCTGAAATGCCAGATTTGATTCTTTGCATTTCTATACAGACAAAAGCTCACCCTAATTACACAAACGTGCTGTTTGCAGTCCATGTGTCATATCAGCGTTACGGGACGGAAACTCAGCGTTTGTTTGAATCTGCCCGGATTGTTTCTCTGTCTTCGTGTGTTGAAGCCTATGTCAAAGTTAGGAATGTGAGAGATGTCTGAACACAGGACCTGAAGTGTGTGTTTTATGCCTCAGGCTGCCTCAATAGGATATTCTACCCTTTTCTATCTCCTATCTCCAGTTCCTCCTCCTCCTCCTCACCTGCCACCTCCCCCTCTCTTCACATTCAGGGTCTATCTTTATGGCCGTCTTCGTGCATACGTGTGCTTTCATGTACCGTGTTGAGGCAGCTTCCTCGCCTGTAATCTCCCCTTACTCACGCAAATACACTGGAAGTTCTGTGTCACCTCTGGGATATTGTCTGCGCGTCTGCCTGTGTTAGGAGGGTAGATAGCAAAACAAAGAGCCTTTCTGAGATGGTATCCTTCGCTATCATCAGCCCCGTGCCGTCTGCCTTACCTTTTATTGCTTCATTGTGGATTGCTGCCAGTTGTCCTGCAGTCACAGCAGCACTTCACACACTTAGCTCGGGGGTCCAAGTTGCAGAATATTGTGCAAAGTCCTGGAACCACCACTCATTTCTTTGTGCATTTTCAGGAAAACAGGAAATAGGTGCAGCCATTTGTGGAAACGTGGGCAAATTTAAAACAAAATACACTTTATAAGGCTTAAATATTTTCAGTATCGAATATGACCATCTCTTTGACTCAGCTTGAACCCTCTTTTTTGTAAATAGTCTCCAGGAATTGTTCTCTACGCTTCTTGATGGACCTCCAGCTTTTTTCCTCCTGTTTCCCATAACTACGCCCCGCAGAGATAGCTTTGTTGAGTCTGACTTTCTCAGTCCTCACCTTCATATTAAGGTGCAGCAGCAGCCAAGCACAGATGCATGTGGAAGAACTGGACCCGTCTCACTTGAATAAAAAGCACTCACCTTAAAGTTCACCAGCTTGTTTCATGTTGTTAGTGTCGTGCAGCCCACAGAACATTCACACCTCACAAAGAGTCTGTCTTTAGAACGGGGAAAACACTAAAAAATATTTAATTTGATTAAAAGTGACTTTTTTTTATCCATTGCAATCATTCAAACACTCCATGTGACATTATATTTCCTAAAATTTGCAGCAAGACAAAGGAGGATGCTAGACTACTGAGCTAATCAGAAGCTAGAAATTAATTTTCCATGTTAGTTGGGTTTCCGCACAGTTCATTGAGGCCATCATGAAATATTTTCATTAAAACATAATTATGGATCTATTTAAAACTTGCTGGTCCTCATGAGCATTGTTGGTCCCAGCAAGGTACAAATGCTTTGTGGCTGCGACTCTGTACCTTAAAATATTGATTTATTTATTTATTTTACTCTTTTTTTATTTTTTTTATTTGAAAGAGCAAGTCTGCACCACCAGTGGAAAAAGTACCTTTCTGTTCTGGTAAGGGAATGTACCTAAAGGAAACAAAACACAACAACTGCAGTCAGTTTAGCATCACCACTTAATGTAATGGTCCTGTTTTGGATAATGGAAGGAAACCAGAGTTCCTTTGGGAACGATGCAAAGCAGGAACCTTCTTGTGCTCTGGATCAGTGTAAACCACCATTTCTCCCTCTAAACTAAACTATCTATTTGCCTTCACCTTAACATTAGTGAAAGTTGAACCATGCATCCAGGGTCAGTGATGATTAATTAACTTCAAACTGAAACAAAAGTCCTTAGTAATGTGTTGTAATGAAAACAAAACTATATATGATGGGCTGGGTGAAGTTTAAAATGCAAACAAGGCAATAATTGTTGTTACTGGCGTAGATGTGTAAATCTAGATTACACCGCCCTTTTATCTGGTTTTCACTACATGATGATAGTTGCCCAAAGTGTTCACAAAAACAGCAGGATTGTAATTTCAGTAAATTTTAAATATATGTTGCTCTCAAACTACTTTAATTCTATTATGTGTAAAAAATGTAATTTTTTTTTATGTTTAACCTGCATTCAATGAAATTTCAATATTGATGTTTGTTTCATAAAATAATGACTGTCACAACAGACATTGGGGTCCAATCAGCAAACTTTATGGTTCAAAATCACATCCTTTTAGCTACATTACTGACAATTGAAAATTTATACGGCAGATTTACAGTCATTAACTCCTATGTTCCAGAGCTGTGAAGCTGTGATGTTTGTTCTTTCGTCCTCATGCAAAGAGCTAAATCTTTAAACAGTTGCAGGACTGGAGGGAGGTGAGGACGGAACAGGAAACAAAAGATGTGAGACACAGACACAAAAACAAACTGAGAGATGTGAAGAACAGAAAGAGAGACTTTCCGTACTTGGAGGTGATTTCGACTTGTCACATTCGCTCAGTGTCTGATGCAATGCTGGGCAACTGAGACCCCAGCGTGTGCGTGTGTGTGCGTGTGTGTGTGTGTGTGTGTGTGTGTGTGTGTGTTTGTGTGTGAGTGTGTGTGAGAAAGAGAGAATCTGAGCAGCTCACATTTGCAAGTGACCCAGTGTGTGAAATATCATGGCCTCTAATGCACACACATGCACACAAACACACACTGCCATCACTTTGACTCCTCTAACCCCCCCCCCCCCCCCATTTGCTGCCCTCACTGCCAGGCTTGTTGCTAGGTTACCATGAGGAAATGGTGTGTGAGTTTGAGCGCTGAGGTGAATGAATTTCCACTTTCTCGCTTTAACAGCTGCTGTTGGTTTCGGTTCCGCTTCAGGCTCGATGAAAATCATTTAAAGTGATATTCCTCCGCCGTGGTCAAACTTTGGAACAAAGGCGCTGAGAGGAAACACGAAATTCACGTTCAGGGATAAATCCAGGACAGACATGTAAACAGGCCCAGCACATGAGCTCATCCACCATCATCGATTGGCACAGGGTGCATTTGAATGTAGCCAAGTTTGTTTTGCTAAAGCCGTTAGCGTTTGATGCCTTTGCGCATTTTAGGATTTACTAAACAAAGAAGTTTTTTTTTTGCTTTACGTTGTTGGTTACACTTTGGAGCTATGACTGGTCATGGTGATTTTCCTACTCGGCCATTTGTCTCGGACAAGTTAGCGCAGCATTTGTGACCCTGAGCTTTAATGGGTTTCTGTTTAGGAAGGAGAACGATGCATAAGAAGTCATGTAGGGGATGTCCATGTTAGCAGATTTTAAACAACCCGCCCGGCTGAGTTAGTGTCATCCACCATTGACTCTGGTTTGGTTGCAGCTTTTTTCTGGGGCAAGAATATCATGTCTGCACTCTTAATCCTGCCTGCAAAGCTCTGTTTGGTTCAGCTGTTTTTCCAACTGGGAAAACAGGAGATGCAGGCGATCTGGAAGCCGGCTAGTACAAAGCCAGACAAACAATCAAAAGAAACCCAACATGAAGTAGAACATATGGAATTTACAATGAAATCTTGCCTTGAAAATGGAGAAATGTAAAAGCTTGAATTTAAAAGTAAAGCTAATATATTGTACAGTGTGGTTGATATTTTCTGTCTGAGATGTAGATTTGTGTCTTATTATCCCTCTTTCGGTCATGACAGAGTTCATGTTGAAAAAAACTGCTTACTGTTGTCACACAGATACAGTCTCAACCTAATCTGAACATAAGATGGGCTCACACATTAACTTCAATTTCCTCAAGTATAGATAAATATTTCGAATTTTAGTTTTTAGTACTCCGTCCTGACCTCAAAAAGGTTTTTGAAAAAGTTTTTAACCTCTTCACGTCTGATTTGATACATAGTTTCTGACCTATTACATTACATAATTGTTGTGAACAAGAGACACGTATTCTGCCCCCTGGTGGTTACCTTTTTTATTATATTAATTATGACATAAAGATAAGGAAATTATTATTTTTTCTTAGATTTTGTTAAAGGGGCAAATAAAGACTTTAGAATAGAATAACCTTAATTTTATGTATGCTGAGGTATTAAGAGGTTAAAAGTCCTGGGGATTTTGCGACACCAGTGTGTTGCATCTTTTTACATCAAACGTTATTTTGTTAAAAGTTATTTTGTCAAAACATGCGTCATGTGTCTCAGGAAAATGCTTAATACTAAAAACAATTTTGATCCCACTAAGGAAAAAAATAGTAAAGGTCTGTGATGTTCTAAATAAACAGGGTCCATAATAATGTTTTCTACTAGAAGCACTAGTTGTAGTGTAACTATAAGCAGCAGCACAACATGCAGGAGCATTATTTATACTCTTTTTATTAGAGCATTTCCACATAGTTAACAGTAAAATAAGACATTTGAGTGAAAAATACAAAATTTATGTCGAGCTTTTTTTTAAAAAGAAAATTTATCAACTTAGATTGTTATTTTTCTCTAACACAAAGTCCAAATAGATGAAACCATATTAATCTTTTCCATAAAATAAATTATCTGACTTGTATTTTTGTTGGCTAAACTGTTGGCTAATAAAGCAGTTATCACTGATGATTATGTGATACAATGAATAAGTTAATTAGCCAACATGTCACTTCCTTGCCAGTCTGGAGGCAGAACAGGGATCTAATGTACCATTTGTTTGTCCACACAGACATAAATGCCCTGTTGTTTTTTGCCTCTGGCCACAAAATTAACTTAAGAGAAGATAACAATTTCACAGCTTTCTGCCAAACAGCCACATATCAAATTCTTCTTCATATCTAGAAGAACAGGAGGGGAACGGGGAACGAAGGTCAGAGGAATTGGACGACGGGGTTGCCATGGAGAAGAAACATCCTGTATTGTTTTACACATTACCAACTACTTGGTTACTGTTAGGAAATCATCATGTGTTGCATTTTGGGATGTGATGATGATTTAATTTCACAATTAATTGCTGAATCAAATGCCACAATTAATTAATCATAAGGATTCCTCAATACTGTTCCTGTATTTTAAGGATCATCTCTGAACCACAGCAGATCAGCTCAACATTGTTTTTGCATGGAACAAAAACAAAGTTATGTGATGTGTGAAATGAGGCTTGAAAACTTGACAAGTATGAAGTAATTTTTGGTGGATTCGGGTCACAGCTGTGACAAGACACCTATGTTCCCACTACCGGCATCCCTTTGGCGAGAATATGCCAAATTCAGATGTTTCAAATGACAGTAGTAATGACTTTGCTGTTTATGAGTTAATACAAAGGCATTCATCTCTTTGTTTTGACTGCCCTTATTAAAACCTAAGGACCTACAAGGAGTGCTCACATATATAGTGTTGGGAAATGAATTAATTAACACCTAATGATTATAATTCTAAAACTGTGATTGTTTCTTTGACAATGATCAAACCAAGAAAATCTGTAGTCATGCCATCCCAAGTTGCATTAAAACATTCAAAGATGTTATCGTATAGAAATGTCCTTTTATTGGATTATTGGCTTCTTCTGAGTCCTGCTTCTTCCGCTTAATATACAAAACACACTGGATAGAAACACAAAAAATACAGAATACGGTCATCAGCATTAAAACAGACTTTTCTGAATATTTTTTTACTTTGGGACTGAAGTTCTCTTCCAATGAGCTTCTCACATTGCTGTTGTTATTTCTGGGCTTTATTTCCCCATATATCCCGATCCTTGTTGAACATCATGGTTTCAGCTGCTGAACAAGGGAGGAGCTGCGCAAAGTTCTGTGTATTTGCGTTTACAAAAGCATTCAGAGATTTTTTCTCCATAATCATAAACCTTTTGTCAAACAGGCTAATTATATTTGCAAAACTAAATAACTGAATGACATACTTGTGCTGACATCCCACTTTATCAGAAATGTCTCTAAAACAACTCATTTATGGAGGTCAAATGGGATTCCTCAGAATCGCGAATGCCTAATTTGTTTGTTTTACAGTAACAGAGACGGATTAACAGATGAAACTGTTGATACAACACGCTGTGCATCCACATCATCATCTTCTCCTCGTCTCTGTTTTCAGGGTCGCCATGTCAAAACGGGCCAACTCGCTGCCATCAAGGTCATGGACGTCACTGGAGTAAGTGTCACACACACACACTTCTAAATTCTGCCTCGCCGCAGCTACAGAAAGCTTCGTGTTGCATCTTCATCTGGCTGTGTTTGTATGATTCAGGATGAGGAGGAGGAGATTAAAGCTGAGATCAACATGTTGAAGAAGTACAGCCACCACAGGAACATTGCAACCTATTATGGAGCTTTCATAAAGAAAAACCCTCCGGGAGTGGACGACCAGCTATGGGTACGTGCTAAGCCTACAATCTATGTTTGAAAGACATGGATATCCCGCAAATGATCCACAGACACACAAAGGGACAGATTACACCAGCAGATTGGATCCAAGATGGGGTCCATAAGGAGTTCCAAACTTCCACCATGTATTCCCTGAAAGAGCATGGATGTTTAGAAGTGGTTTAAACATCCCCATGATGTGTACATTGACATATTTTGTGTGTGGTTGCAGCTGGTGATGGAGTTCTGCGGGGCTGGCTCAGTGACAGATCTGATCAAAAACACAAAAGGAAATTCTCTGAAGGAGGAATGGATCGCTTATATCTGCAGAGAGATCCTGAGGGTGAGGACCGAAACTGAAACATTGATTCAGTTTATATGCAAAAAAACCTGCTAAAGCTAAGAAATGGTGCTGTTACAAACAACAGAAACCCCAGATATGTTCCCTGAGGAACACCTTATGATTCACATGTTTTTCTAAATGTGCTTTTTTGCTCAGTTTGTGTTTGTGAATAAGCATTGTTGAATGATCGATGTGTTACCAAAGCTATAAGTCTGAGTCATGAGTTGGAATCATTACAGGGAAATTAACAATGCGATTCAGATGTATCCATTTTGCACAATTCTATCACAAAATGTAATCACAGTGGAGTTCATTTAGGGAGAATTCCTTGCCAAACAGCACCGGGGCACAGTAGGGAGTAAAAAAACAACACTTTTTCAACCCCTTCCCATTCCTGTAAAAACTGCCCAGAATTGCTTATCTTCAGCTGAAAGCAGCTCTAGATATGTACAGTAAGGAGTTCATGCTTGGTTTGGTCTCTTTTAAAAGCTAAAATTTTCCCTTTGAACTGATTTACTGTTAGCGTCGTCATGATTGAGTCACAGATGTTTGAACACACAGAAGAGAAATAATCATGTTCATTTGAATTCTTCTGTCAGCAGATGTTTAGTGTTAACAGCTGTGAGCAGTTAGCTGTAAAACACAATTAGACCACCGCCTAACGCCTAGCTTAAACCCAGCCCAAATCTTATGTATATAAAATGTTTCAGCTTTTTCCAGCAGAAAAACAGAAATGGTATTGTCTTTCTCTGTCTCACTCCCAAACCACCCCTACACATTCCCCCTTCACTACCGAGCGTCACTCCCAGTCAAGTCACACTCGCAGCCCTGGAGGCGCTTTAATTGAAGGGTGAGGGCATAAGAAGGCAGGAATGGGACGCCCTCTCCTCTGGAAAAGGAATGCAGTAGGCGCCATGGCAACATAAAAACACGCTTTTTCCGCTTATCATGAAACATCATAAATTCAGCAACCATTGCAATGACTGGAGCTACGTTCACTTCAGCTAATTTAAAGTGATAGCACAATCCTTTCACTCCCATCACCGTGTGACATTTCCAAACAAAGGAGTGTTGCTTTTTTTTTTTTTAAAGAACCAGTGTTGCTAATTGTGCGGACATCAAATCAAACATCAGCTAAGTGAGATTTCACTGCCGTCAGGAGCAAACGTCCTATCTGCAAAACTGTTATTTTTCAGAAAATGAAAAAAATGTTTTTTTTTGCAATAACCGGACATAATGTTCAGATAAGTTACATGTGGATTTAAACACATGATGTTTGTCCCCAAGAGTGAAGATTTGCTTGTTTTGTTTTATCTTTGGAGATCTTCTGTCAGTCTGACAAACATGCGGAGTTCACATTTGAAGATTGTTTCCTTCATTTTGTCGTTGCACCAGCTGCAAAGTGTGGATGGATGCGCCCTCCACACTGCAGTTTGGGACGGCGGGACCTGATAACTATAATTCTACTATTAGAAACAACACAAAACTGCAGTCTGACAGCAAAGTGGGAGGTTTGAAAATGAACAGATCTTTGAAATACAAAGGGACTTGATCATTAGCACGTTTATATAAACTTTGCTATTAAAAAAAAGTAAGGGAATTGGTGTTTGGTGGGAGGATTATTTCCTTATTTTAGAATTTTGTACAATAATTTAAAGATTACTTATTTATTAGATCCTTAGTTTATTTCATTATTTCCTTCCATTAAATCTCATATTGCTGGAAATCCTATTTATTTCCCTTTTAAATGATGCCGTTTAACTAGCAGCAAAGAATATGAATATGTGGGTTGCACCAATGAAAATTTTGTTAAATCTTATCTGCCGACGTCAAACAGCTGATTCTGTTATTGACTTTTATTTTGAACTTCTGGCACCAAACATCTCAACCCCATCAAACTCTTGTGGGATCAGCTGGGACATGCCTGGAAATGTCACAGTGACCAACAGGAGCACACTGGCTGACTTGCAGCGAATGCTGGTTGCAGAATGGGATGCTATCCCACTGCAGTGTGCGGCCAGGCTGGTGACCAGCATGAGGAGGCAGTGCCAGGCTGGAATGGCTGGGTATGGTTCCTCCACATGCTACTGAGCCTTGTTTGTAAAATGAAATAATCAAATTAACCATATGTCCTGCTTCTTCAGATTTTAATCATACAATCCATTAAACGACACCTAACAAGAGTAGAATTTGCAGTTCAGCTTTGGCAGAGACGATTTTACAAGTTTTTAATGAGCCCAACCCACATAACCAACTCTGCTTCCCATTCCATCATCACATTTCTTTCTAATGTGCCTCCACTTACAAACAGGCTTGCAGCCATAAAAGATTTATTGCAAAGCAGCATTGCTGCAACAAAAAATGGATTTCTGTAGCTTCTGTGCTAAATCTATATTTGACAGAAATGTTCAATGCTATTCATGCTTTGACAGAAAAGCAGTAAAAAGGAGATAAAATCAAGAATCTTTAATTATCCTTAGACATGGCGTAATTTCCTCAGCAGCTCTTGGCTTGAGGCACAATTAGACACAAACATAAAAGTATGCTGAAGGTATATAAATACATCTCTAATAAAAATATAAATATAAGAAGAAATTTAATGAAATGAATAAAAAGTACAATCAGACCAAAACTAAAAAGGTAATATTTTTACCAAAAGTAAAATCAGACCAAAATAAGAGATTTTTTGCTTCTTACAGTTTCAGTGCAGAATTTTGGAGCAAATTTTTAGCTTTTTAGAGTTACAGACTACACAGATTAGATTTCAGCTGGGTTTTTTTGGTCTAAATTTGAGTAAAAACTCACTCAGCTTTACGTCTTAAAGACTTGCTTATTTTTTAAAAAAAACATACAAAGCCAATTTGTTGTATTTTGTTCAACATATTTTCTGCTAGGAAAACAACCAGTTCTAATATATAGGCTTATTTCTAATCTGTAATAATTTGAATTAGAATAATACCACTTATTGGGCTTTCAATGTGCTTTGTGGAAAAAAGAAGAAATGGCTTCTCATTGCACTGATGCATTTCAGAGTACGCCCCTCTGACGAAAGACGGCTCCACTTCATGGTGAGAGAGCCTGTATGAAGTGTTTCCTCTTTCTGCAGGGTCTGACCCATCTCCACCAACACAAGGTCATCCACAGAGACATCAAGGGCCAGAACGTGCTGCTGACGGAGAACGCAGAGGTCAAACTGGGTGAGAAGGCCTCCTCACACACACATGTAACAGCGTTACATCTGTAAATAACACTTCTCTGTGTGTGTGTGTAGTGGACTTTGGTGTGAGTGCTCAGCTGGACCGCACTGTAGGACGGAGGAACACGTTCATCGGGACGCCCTACTGGATGGCCCCGGAAGTCATCGCCTGTGATGAGAACCCCGACGCCACGTATGACTTCAAGGTAGACCCCATGTGTGCTGGTTGCTCGGCGGGATATACATTCAAATAATCTGCGACATCATAAAACGGGAGTGTTATTCTGCTTCTCTAAGGAGCTCTACTACACACATTCTTCCTGCTGACCTGTTGAAAATTTGTTGTATGGTGTCCCTCCGGTCTCTTTGTTGTACCACTTACTTCTGCAGCATTTATGTTGGTCAAGGCTAAACGTCTTCAGACAAAATGCTGGGATCTAGGCAAGATGAGATCATGTTTTTATGGCAAAGTAAAGCGGACCAAATGTGATCCAACTGTATCCTAATTTTGGGTTGACTTTAAATCGGTTTTGATTGGGTTTTTACTTTTTTATTATTATTATCATTTTTACTGGCTGTTTGATTTTAAGCAAGTTTTAAACTCTTTCCAAGCAATTTTTATTAAAAAACACTGGACTTTACTCTTAAAAGAGGTTTTGGTATTCATCCAAACACCTTCCACAGTTGTTAGGTGCACAGGAAGTAGCACTGAGTCACATGACCCCTGCCTATTCAGATTGGGGCAGACATGCTCCACAGTACCAGTGTTTTTAAATAAAAATAGCTTGGAAACCTTTTTAAAAGGTAAAAATGAACCTTCATTGACAAGTTTTAAACTGGTTTTTAAACTGGTTTTGGAGCCTCTTGGACAACTTGTGAAAACCCCTGCAGCTTTAAGGCTGTGCCAACGCCTTCTTTAACAGGTTTCAGACTGTTCTTGGATCATTATGTATGTAAAACTGCATCAGAACAGCATCTGTCTGCGGATATGATCTCTTTGAAACACCGGGATCAGCCCGGTTGTAACTAGAGTACTTTCTAAAGCAATTGTTGACTTAAAGAGGCTCTATGCAGCATTATCATCGTCATACAGCAGCTTGGAAGTAAGTATTTTGCTTGACTGACCTGTTCTGATGAAAAAGCTGACATTTCCTCCTCCATCGGGTCTCCCCCTACCAGAAACGGCGCTTGCAGTTTAGCCCATTGACGCTCGCGCTTGTTTTGGTTTGGAGGTCTCGCGATACACGAGACTAGCGCTATA
>JAVQJG010073360.1:0-43691 GCA_036024015.1 Craterocephalus amniculus | reverse complement strand
ATTGTCAGTGAAGTGCCTTGAGATGAGGTCGTTATGAATTGTCCTTTACTTTGACCAAAACTCTTTTTTTGCCTAAACTACTGAGAACCAGATATCCATACTGGCCAAAAGAAGTCATTAATCTTCTTAACTAAGCTGAAATATTCAGTATGACAACTAACTATGATTTTTACATACAGTAAGATATTTTTAAAAGATAAAAGTAAAAACATTGCATATGCAAACACATTAGTATTAGTATAGATAAACTAAACACCAGGTTTTGTCAACAACTCAGCTTCTTTGTTTGGCTGATTAGATATGGATTCCTTAACTTTCTGGAAACTTTAAGCCAAAACCCTGAATGAGCTGCCTTTCCACATCAGGCGCAGCACTTTGAACACTGCAGTGACAATATGAGACCCTCTGCTACTCATGCATGTTGGCCTTTTCATTATTTCTATTCTATTCTATTTCTATAATAATATATACATACAGAAACACACAAGACAATCTCTTAACATGGCACATTAATTTATTTATTTACCACATAGGTGTGTAGTAAAATTGTAAAAAATAAAATCTGAGCTAAGCTGTTTGTCAAGTACCCAAATGGCAAACCTAGGGAGATTTTGTGCTCCAAAGAATTAAGTGCAGCTAATACAAGATCCTGCTGCGTTACATGCTTGCCCGGGTACATGCACTTCCAATGGAGAATCACACTTACAGCCACATGGACTCCAGAAACACACACACACACACATGCAGAGCACAGACAGAGCGCAGCAGCCAGTAGAAACTCAAGATCTTTTTCCCTCTCTGGGAAAGGTGCAATTTGACAACTGGAGCTATCGATTCAGCTGCCTGCAGGCTTTTTATAGCATCCAGCACCATCATTACGACCCATAGCCTGGCCCAGCTTGCCTCTTTGCCTGCCTCGATGCATCCCCTTTCTAAACGGAGACATTTGGTGACAAAAGAGAGACTGAGGTGACAGTCAGAGCAGGAGAGCACAAGATAATGATGGGCATCATAAACATGGTTAAATGAACGGCACTGGGAAGAAAGACAGATGTGAGATGTATGGGGATTGTTTGGGAAAGAGAGAAAAATTGTGGAGGTAGTGGCAAATGATAAAATGGAGGGTGGAAGACTGCTATTGGCAACAAAAAAAAGCCAAAAACACAAAGCAAAGGGAGATGATAAGGTAGAGGATGCATACAAAAGCAAAGCTGAAATGTTCAAATATGGACGATTCTGCTCTGTCCACGTGGAAAGGAAGATCACGTGGGTAAGAAGAGAAGGCTGTTACATGGATCAAACAAACAGTATTGCTCTTTGTTTATGCAGAAGCTTCCATAAATTTGCAGTGTGTTTTGAGCTGTGGCGAGGTATTACAAAAAGCTTACGCAAGGTTTTAAGACCTAATGTTCGATAACAGCTGCCTAATCACGTCTTTCAGAAAAAGCAAAAACAAATTAAAGCATGTCCGTAATACCTCTCAACACACAGCTTAGGGGCTTCTTGTATCTACTTTCATTTTCACATGCAAATTTACAAATATAATCCTGGCTGCATGGAGACTAACATTAAGTGATGAGTGCATGTAAATGTGGAGGTGTGAAACGTGAGCGTAAGCTTTCATGTCGTCATGTTATGTCTTCCACATGCAGTTTGTGGATGACTGTTGTGTTTGAATGCACATAAACCAGAAAAGCATCACTGGATTTTTCAGCTATAATCAAGTTCTATATCATTGGAGATTGAGTTATGGTTATAACATAGGTTGTTTAATTTGATTTGAATGAATGACTGAATAAATGAATGAATGAACATCTATTTTGCACCATTGCTATTAAACTCACCATATCTATCATTAACATGATCTTTGTCATCACTTAGTTTCTCATCAGGCTGTCTTGGTGTGAACTCTACACTTGTTAACAGCGACACTTCTTCGGTGTCAACAGAAAAAATAATGAGCGGCTGGTGCAAAATGAACTCCTCCTTTCAGGGGAAATAGTTGAGAATAATGCAAAGTCAGCCTGAATAAGGTGACTGCCTGAATGTGTGTGCTTGAGGTGAAAGCTTAATCTGCAAGATGGGTCCGTAGTTATCCTGTTATCAGACAGCACAGCTGAAAACGGGGATAATGAATGTTACCTTCTTTATGCGGAACTCTTCAATTCCGAAACAACAGGTTTCTTCCTCGGCCCGGTTTATTTTTAATCCATTGCGCCACTGGTTTGAAACACGTCTGTGTTGGCCAGGTAAACCCCCTTCCAAACCCCTGACGTGAGCTACGTGAACCGGTTCCTCACTCTAGGTCGGGCAAAGAGTTGGTGCCTAGCTGTGTAGGACCAGTTTTGAGGAGCTGATGTTTAGATGGTGGAAAGCCAAATAACAGATGCTTAGTCTGGCTCTGATTTGCTCCAGCGGCTCAGTTGAAAGGGGGTCTGAGTGCGTAAAGCAGGTTTCATTCCAGATACCCTGAGAGAAGTTGAGGGAACATCGAATCAATAAACACTTTGTTAAGCTCCACAAGGATTCAGAAAAGCATTTATTGAAGTAAAAAAGTTACAGAGTTCTGCTTAAAGTAATACATTTAAATCAGATTTGAGCTTATCTGCTAACTAAACTGTCTGAACATCTGCATAGTGCTGGTTCATCTTATCAGATGTCGATGGGTAGACAATGCAGACATTTGTTCAACCCCACTGCCACGAGCTTTGCCTTATTTCCTTTTATAGTCTTGACACTGAGGCCATCAATAGAAATGTATGACATTTTGGATAATTTTCTATCAAAACTATGGAGAAAACATAACAATATGAGAACATGTTGCACAGTCCACAGCTAAATGGACACGTCAACTTGAAGGGTGAAATTGCCGTGCCATCATTATCCCCTACAAATCCTACACTCTTTTCCAGCATAGATTCTTGCTTAAAGCGACAGCATCAGCAGCATTAGTTGCTGCACGTTCTTAATATTTAACTTGCATCCAGTTTAAAACAGGACAAGGCAAATATGTGGCTACTCATTTTGCTTTAATTAGCCATAAACCACTATTTTACAAATTTGCAGTTATATCTAGTTAAAAAAAGAAAAGGAAAAAAAGAAATATGATGCCAGGATGCTAGGATTCCTCATGTAGGAGCAAGTATGGACAAATTAAAATACAAAATTAAACCTATAGGTAACTAATGACATACAAAAAGAGGAGCTGTAAATGAAAACATACATGAAGTACAACCTCAGGGGGCCATCTTCAATGTTTCCTTGTAACTTTCAAAACTGTCAAAAGGGTTTATTTTTTGTTTGTTGCTTTTTTCTTTTTTTCTTTTAAAAGAGGATTAAAAATCAGGTTAAAACAGGTATTTGATGGAAGTAAAAACTTTATTTGACCAAAAAAGAAAAAGAAGAGAAACAAGGAAAAAAAGGACAAACCATTATTGCACAGCAAACAATGGCCATGACATCACTCTTGTTGGCATTTAACAAGGAAACCAGGAAGTATTTATACACAACAAAAGGCATTATACAAATATCTTTAGGGCTGATGATTGTCTGAGTGAACTTTGTTATGTGTCTCACTGCCCACTGAACACACTCAAGCATGAGAAACAGTCATGTAAGGCCACAGGAAATCATTAGGTTTGTTTTCAGCCGCAGCAAATGCATTGATTTGTGTGCATTATTAAAGGGTCATAAAAGGTCTTTAGATCTAGCAAAAATGTCACAAACCTTTCAAGAGCCATGCAGCCTTTGTGGGTTTCTGAAACTTTGACTTGTCAATGGTGAAGTCCACAAAGGTTCAAATTAGCATTCATTTAACATCAACCATGTCAGTGATCTATCATCTTATGATGCTCACAATGATGTGTTTGAAAGGTTTTATACATCTGTTTTTCTGACAATGTCTAATATGTTTTTCACCCCACAGAGAAAGGCTTCATTGGGTTCTTTTTGATATAATATTTCACTGCAATGTTTGCATCACAACAACAGACATTCTTACAACTATTATTTCCTTGCATTATTCAAAGATATCATGTCCTTTCATCCAAACTGACTGTTATTTCTGGGATCCTATTTTCCTGGGATCAGTTCAGTAACAAGCAAAGCCTGAGTAAGGGCCTAGTGAGAACAACTTTAGGTGTCAAAACTTGTGTTTTTACCTCAGTGCTGAGTATTGGCCAGAATCTGCAGCATCTTTGCACTTGCCAGGGCTGCTAACTGCAATGTTGCTCTAGGGGAAAACAGCAGTGTGAAAGCAGGCTCCAACACTCTCTGCAGCTATTGCTGTTTATGTGAGTGGGCCAGTGAAAGATCAGCAAAAAAGTTTTTTTTGGTACCTTACAGTATTATGTATTAACCTTGTCATTAATTGTTTTTGAGTTTTAAAAGCTTGTTGATTATGAACCCCTCATTACATTTCTGTTAGCACAGTTTTGTTGGTTATTATGTTTTTGTTGTCTTTCTAAAGCTAAAAACAGCACAGTGGGCTGGAAGATATATTGTTGTCTTAAGGGTTTAGACTAACTAATAATTGCAATTAACTGCACAAATAAGTTGAAATTCTTGTTAAATCTCAGCTTTGTGTCATGAAATGATTTACTTCTGCAGTCTGTTTTCTGGTTTTGGCATTTAAGGTGCGTCAAGAAAACTCATTTTACCTGACATAAATAAATAAAACCCTGAGTCATCTTCCGGCCACTCTCTGGCCCTTAATTCCGCACTTCTTCTCACCTCCCAGTTCTTTGGTAAAATAGCTGTTCACTTTGTTGTCCGCAGTTTTATCATCCAAGGATTTATACATTACCGACTTAAATAGGCCAAACCACCCTTTTAGCGTGTGGCAAATTGAGGTGCTTTCAGAGACAATCATGCTGTGAGAGGTTTGAGTTTGAACACCTCAAAAGCTGCAACCATGAACTTGTCATTTAAGAGATGTTCCATAATGCATTTCTGTTTGGTATCAAAGTGTTCTGCAGAGCTTAATAAGGGCTTTTAAGAGTCGGTTACTGAGTGGAGGGAAATGGAAATGCAATCAGGCAGATGGGAGGGCACGACTGTGTTAGTGTTGAATATTATCACAGATGTGTGAACACAATATGCGCCAACTAACCGTAGGAAAACATCACTTTACAATTCAAAACCATGCCCCCTTAGAACAACACAATTCTTTACATCATTCTTTACATACAAACAATCACACGAATAATGAGACATCAATAAGCGGCACATGCTTTTCAATGTGTTGGTTTTACATGCATAATCTTTGCCAGGTATTTACTATACACATGTCCAAAAGTGACACAATATTACTTGGCACACACAATTGTGATTGCTTAAGGCAATCGCCCAAACACTGCAGCCCTCCTACTCACACACGTTTTCAAACAACCATGTTTAACAAGGTTATACTGCTATGTGAACAGTCTGTACACTCTGCTCTTAGATTCACATACAGTCCCATGTGCAGGGCATGTGAAATTTTAAGCAGCTTGCATTGAAAATACTGCAGTGACAGAAACAGGGAACCAGAGGGTTGAGGAGCCTGATAAAGCTTTACTTGGTAAGATTCCATGTTATTTGATTTAGCTTATCTAGATGCAGAGGGTCCAGACATGCTGGTATCAGAGAGCAGTATCAGCAGTCAATTCATTGCATTTAAAAGATGGAATACATTGATTCAAGATGTTTATTCGAGATATGCTCTGTTACTATATGTACTATCACAGCGAAATGTAAACTGAATCACTCTCCAGAGTGTGCAAGACTGGGCTAAGCAACAAGAAGTAGTAGTTATAATCAGAAAAAGTTCAAATAAGATTAAATAACATAACATAAGAGTAAGAAAACCACCAAATTAAAAGTATGTAAAGAAAAGGATGTACAGAAGCATTTAAAGAAGTATGTGCAGAAGTTCGAAAGTATTATAATGTAATGAAATTAAACAGAATAGTGACATAAAATTGGGTTTTAGACACAAGCAACCATTATCCACGGCAAAGGTTACTGATTTCACTTCAATATGCTTTTGTCTCAATTATAAAACAAATAATTAAAATCTTACAAAACAAATGTGCCATTTTATTTTTATGAATTTCAATATTCTACATCAGAGTAAAGCAAAGTCAGCCAATGGTTTATTAAAATGTTAAAATGTGATAGGAAAGAATACTCTATTATCCCATGATTAAAACATTTTAATAGATTTTCTTTTTTCTGTTCAATGTTTTCAAGGTCATTCAAAAATCTAAAGTATTTTGCCTTTCTTCTCTTACTGCAGAGAACAACGAGAAAAAAACATTACAGTATATAGTGAATATTGTAGCTGAAATGCAGCACCAACACAAATCTGGCAACAGGCTACCTCAAAGAATTAAAGTGAAACCCAACTCACTTACCATGGAGGTTTCTGAACCTAAAAGGCACGTTTAGCTGATTCAAAGTTGGCTCAGAGCCTGAAAAGTTGCAACTAAAAAAATTCTTTAATTTTTTGTAAATCATGACATCATCTGTGAACAATGGCTGGGTTCACACTGGCCTGGATAATAATAGAAAAGCAATCTAAGAACAACTGATGACATAATTATTAATAAATGCGTATGCTAAGACCTTAAAATGATGCGTATGCTAAGACCTTAAAATGATGTGCCAGCAGACAGAATATTCACCCTTATATTCTGTCATATTTGCTCCCTGATGATCAGTTTCATAATAAAACCCAGAAAGCCCATTTGTTAGACTTTAGTCATCCACAATTTAATCATTGTAAATCATTTGCTGCAAGTTACACATCGGTAACTTACAAGTAAAAGTCTTTCCACTTTGATTCAGGTGAACTGGTGTGACTGGTGTACAGTAACTGGTTTGCTAAATCACCAATCTGCTGTGATTCCAGAACAGAGTCAGAACCCAGGACAGTGTGTGTCTGAAACCACTCAGTGGACAGATTTTATGCAGATGCTTTGATGTTGATGTAATATTTCACTACCAAGACACAGTCCATTGTTCATCTGCCAATTTGACAAACATTTATCAAGGAGACATCTAGAAATCAACACCAGTGCTTCCTCTGCAGGACATACCCATCATCAGAATATAAGTGGCACAATTTAACAATGTTGGTAATTTGGTTCAAAGCTGGAAGAGGAATAACAAATGTGTAGCACACTGCTATGATTTCATGTCCAAACTGTTCGCTACAGTTAAAAGAATCTATTAATCTGTTATTGACAGAAATCAATTCATCCGGCTGATCAGTGGATGTTCCTCCCATCATCTGAGAGCACTGCTCATTTTCTTTCAATTTTGAGACCTAATTTTATTTTCTACATTTTACATTCTAACCTGTCATATGACAAACAGCTTTGTTCAATTTTACTTAATTCAACATCAAAAGTGAGATTTCAGCCTTGTGAGCATTGCATGACCCAAACGGGGTGAGCAGAAAATCTCAGGATCTAGTCACGTGTAGTTTTGTCTTTTGAATTGTTCAGGTGGAATTACACAGCCAGCTGTAGTTGGAGAATTTCGTGACAAAGTAAGATCACACTCCCATTATAAAACCCGGTTTTAAAGCAAACCTTGATGACCTACTTTCTGAACTCTCCTCTGAAAACACATTGTAGTTCTATCTTCTTTTTTCCTCTCACTCCTCCTTTTTATTCCTTCACCCCCTATTTCCCTCCACTGCTTTCCCTCTTCCTTTAAGTAACGGTTTTGAAATGTAAACTGTGTGGTTGACAAATGGTGAGTCACAATGTGGGAAGATAAATCAGCCCAACTCCGCAATGCTGCCAACAACCTCTCTCTCTCTCTCTTTCCAACCTCTTTCTCTCCTCCTCTCCTTGCAGGCGTCTTTGCGTTCACCCTTGTGTTCGCACATGTACACCTACACCAATCGCCTGCTTACACTCGGAGGCAAGTATCCTTTTCAAAGAGCATAAAAAAAATATCTCTCTCTTGCTTTCCTCTAACTGGTAAACACACTTAAGTCACAGAATGTATCTTGCAAACGTGTGTAAGGCTACACATAGATGCAGAACTGAGCTTGCAACACTGTTTGCACGTTACAATCGCTATGAAGCTGCAGGCGGTATTACAGAAGAGATTAGAGTGCTGTTTTACTGAGGAATGACTCATTCACCCCAGAAACTACAAATGCTCTGAACAACCAGAAACCACATATTCTGTTAAACGGAAGGAAATAGATGGCAGTTAAGAAAACTGGGAAAAAGGCATAAGGGGAGGAGTGATAAAAGAAGATGATAGAGATTTTCTTTTTTGACCAAGAAGTCAACAATTAAAACTCACTTAATGTTTCTAAACCTCACGTAGAAGTTTGTCCTATAAGTGAAATTCCAATCAGAAGAGTGGTGAAAAGTTTTGGTGCACTCATTGGTTCTCATGGCTTCTCCTACTGCTGCTATGCAGATGACACTCCGCTTTTCCTTTCCTTCCCACTTGACGACACAACCAATGCAGATATAAGCATGCCTCACTGATATGTCGGCATAGCTGAAGGAATGCCGCCTTCAGCTAACTCTGTCCAAGAATGAGCTTACTGTGTGTCCAGCTAGTCCTCCCTTAGCCACACAGGTAAGCCTGCAGCTCAATTCCATCACATTTGTATCCGTGTCTTTTGCCAGGAATGTTGGTGTCATTGATCCTTTGAAGTCCATGTTGCTGCAGTTGCTCTTCAACATCAGGAGGATCAGACCCTTCCTGACACGACATGCAGGACAGCTTTTAGTTCAGTTCTGGTCATTTTATGCATTAACTGGTTCAACTCCTTACTGGCTGGCCCAAATGGTGACATTTTGTAATGAAATCATGATCAAGTAATTAAGCAAGGGCCAATTGTAAGGAGGGAGAGAAGGTAAAAAAATACAGACATAAAAAGGTTGTGCTTCTGTTCTCACTTTCAGTTGTAAGACGCCTTAGACCAAAGGTAAATAGCTGTAACACAGCTTTCCTTTTAGAGGTCCATATACAATAATATAAATGAATATAAGGAAAAATTTGCTCTGAAAGGCAGAATTACTGACACTGCTCAGCATCCAACTAACATGTTAATAACTCACAGAATTACTGCAACAAACCTGGCTGTAGAGCTAATCAACATAATGCCCAGAATGAAATAAATCAGTTTATTGGAGCTAAAGTACCGCTTTGTATTACAGAGTAGCTGCTATTGTTTCGCCTTTTCTTTTCTAATCAGTGCCGAACAATGTCCATACCTCAAGAAATGTTCTATATGTTGCTCACACAAGAAATGGTCTGTTCACTACTGGAAAAATTTCACCTTCACTGGAAAATCATCCTTCAAATTCTTCCTTGTTCAGGATAAATTTATGTATGAAGAAGCCCAATGAAGCCTTTGATCAGGATTGCTTGACTTCAGTCATGAAGCATGACATGGGTTCTGTGACAACTGAAGCCACTACAGTAAGTCATGGAAATGTCTGGGTCCTTTATTAGCACTGCATTGTATGGTGACGTCTAAGAAGAATTTTGTCAAATTTGGATGACCAGCTTTTTCCCATTGGCTGTACCATCTCCCACAACAACAACAATGTTCTTAGTTGCAAAGCTGAAATGGTTACTCTGCTCTTTTTGCCAGGATTGGGCAAAATGAAACTAACTCCTCCCACCACTGCCCAAAACCTTCTTTACTAATTAAGATACAGTTATTTGAAAATTTACACAGTCAACAGAACGAAATGAAGAAAACAGGTGTCATTCTTTTACTCAGGTGAAACAGCATTAGATATTAGTTATACACTATCTTTATAGTCACTGCTTATGACATGCATCTTCTCTTACTTTGCTTCTGCTTCCACAACTATTTCTCCCTCATATGTACCCCTTCTGTTAAGATTTTTCTGATGAGCTTCCTATCTTCCATCCTGGTCTTGCAGAGTCCTCTTATCTGTCTCGGAGTTTGTTTCTCTGTGATCTGCCTTTATATTATCTTCATCAATCTGGGTGTAGAAGACCAAACAGATGAGCCACCTATTGGCCTGAGTATAAGCTGTGAAAGCCTGGGGGAAATAACATCAGCTGCTATGTACATTCTCCTATAAGTTAAGAAACATGGTCTGATAAAAATATAGAGAAATCCATTTTTAAAAAGAAACAGTACAGACCTGGAAGCTAATCATTGCTTTTTATATGGGCGTGCTGTGTTGTTACAATTGCGTTAACAGTCTGTAATATGTAAGATGTGCTAAGATGATCTTAGTACTACTTTTGAATTTATGATGCCTGGCGATCTGTTAAGAATAGCTTTGTAAGACACTTGTGTCAGGTCACCTTTTATTCCATTTAGCAGACACAATGAGTAATTAAAATTTCAACACCGTCTTATCTGTATTACAGTATCTATGATGTTGGAAAGACTGAAAACTTCACTTATAAAACATACTGAACAGTATCAACATGTTGTCAGCTATATTTGTTGCTTCATACATTTAGATATGACTCATAAAGTACTGCTATACAAGTGGGATCAGGGTAATTTGATTCTGTTAGCGTTGTGATGTCGTCATTGCATTGTCCATATAGAGGAGGGATAGTGACCGATTTAACAGCCAAGTGCTGCACTTCAAACCATGAACCTTATTAGAGATGTGAAATTGAGATCATACATGTGCATGTATGTTTTGTAACCAATGAAATTCATCAAATAAGCAGAGTCTTAAGTTTGTCATCTGTTGTGTTTTACATTAGTAACCACTGAAGCTTCAAGGTGACACAGCATTCTGTGTTTGGATGCTATATGCCAAAAACCTTGTTTACATTTCCAAAGAAATGTGGTATAATTTATTCTCTTCTCCCACATCCTCCACCTACAGATCTAGCAGTGCAGGTGAGTCCATGTGGGTGAAGATCAACAGTTGTGTACAAGTATAACGTGGGTGGCATCAGTCCTCAGATCACCTGTGGTCTCTCAGAGATCCGATGCTCACAATGCAGCCACTTGAGGGACCTACAGTAATAACAGCCATCTAATTGAATTTGCTGAAATTGTTGTTACAGTTTATCAGTCATCCAAGTCATAGTAATCCTAAACCCAGCTGCCTTTTTTTCAAGCTTTTAGCATTGCTTATTGGTCACATGGTCGTTTTTACTGGGATTTATGGTAGATAAACTACAGTATATTGCATATTGTGGTGGAATTTTGAATCAGTAACATCCTCATATAGCATAGGTTTAGTAGATGTGAATGTCTGGGCAGCTTCAGAACATACACCACCAGATTATTCTGTTTATCTTAGGGGGAAAAAAGTGCTGTTTGTCATCACTCAACGCTTTCAAAAGCCTGTCCTTGACAGGCTCTATCCCTTTCAGTGTGTATGCTGCTTTTTCTAATATCAAGTTTTTTCTAGTTGTGGTTTCCAGACTTCATCCTCCACCATCCATCTCTGTGTTCTCTAACAAATGCCATGACCCTCACCTTGCCTACAAAGACATAGAGGTGTTAAGAGAAAATGGCATGTTCCTACAAAAGCTGCAGACAACTTGTTCAGATCTGACAAACAAATGCAGGCTCATCACAGAGAAGGATGACTATGAAAGTAGCAGCATAAAGTCCTTTTGTCTCACAGGCAGATGTCTGGACAAAACGTTTGGACAGCTCAGAGGTTGACTGCTCCAGACCCAGGCGATGAGGTGAGGAATCAAATTAACAAAGGAAGCAGCTGGCATCAGTAAAGCCCTTTGGCAAGGGTCTGTTGTTTTGCTGATAGACAGAATGAATTAATGAGAGATAATGTGCTACACTGCACTGTTTCACCTTGTGACACTGATGACAGCTGCCACGCCTCTTCTGTGCAGGCTAAGGACACTCTTTTATATCTTTCATATAGAAATACTTGTTTGGGGTGCACAACTTTTAACAAAGCAGGATTATCTGCTGTTTTATCTCATGGCCCCATCCCTTTTTGTCTTATCTGAGTCTGTTGTCATGGGGATTTGAACGGACGTTGAGGTCAAAAAATGTATTAAACTCATTAATTTGGTGGATCAGTCCGCGTTTCTGATTTGTTTCTGAGTAAATGCAGCTCTGATATTAGACATATGGTCCTAAGTGATTCCTTTTAGTTGAGAAATGAAACAGATGGGCATATACATCAGGTCAGTCTATGTGACAATGTATCCATGGCAACATCACAGAGTCAGAATCAATTTTCCTTTTGAGTACTACTTACTTACTTAATCAATCCTTCTTTTGAGTACTTTTTGAGTTCAGCACTGAATTACCTGTCTTGAAATCAACCACTTCTTTCTGAAAGTTTGCAGTTTTGTGAAAATGAAGGATGTTATGGACCTAATCTAATTATTACTACTTTGGTTATGAGGACAATTCAGTCCAAAAGCTCACTGCTGCCCCATGTCTGGTAAAGTGCCTTTACCTTTCTGATGTGACATGAACTTATACTTCATCACTGGCTTTTTGCTTATATTCCTGAAAAAGGGATTTTGTTCTTTATCATATGTTACATGTACCAGGAGATGATAACTACATTATGTGGACTTTATTCCTATGCTACTGTATGTTTTAAACCAGGAATCTTGGCAAACTACAAGTTGAACTTTAGCCAAATATTTCTGCTACAACAGTTAAGAAGTTTATTTCTAAAGTCATCTGCAGCCTTTTCATTGTGTTCAGGTTGAGACGTCTCCAAATGGCTTCATATTGAGACATGGATCATGCTGTGGTCTTAATTACCCACCATTGACTACCATTACCATCCTTATAACTTGACCATCACATATTCAAACCTTTTTTTGTTGTTAAAATTGTTGATTCATAATTGTTTGCCCATTGCTACTGTTCACAAATCTGTTCATTTTTTGCCAGCAGTGCAAAAACAATAAGTTTTATTTAGCCTAGCTGTGTCCCCCCTGAGATAAATCTGGGTCCTCCCGAGTGGGCCCGTCCCCCCAGTTTAAGAACCACTGTGTAAACGAACACAATAACACTTGAAATTTTGTTACTGTTAAGATTACAGCAGATGGGAAGCTCTTCTGTTGTTGATATTAAAACACATTAAAGCTTAAAGTACTTAATTTTTATATGGCATGTTGCTCCACATCCTAATGCTCCAATTAGTGCACGTGTAATAAGCTGTAACATAATGACTCCCCATCTATTATTGAGTATTAGAGGTCCCATTAGATAGGCATCTGGGGAATTTATAGGCTATGTGAACTGTCTTTTAACCCTTTTCATGGCTGCAATATACTTGCTGTGTACGCAAGCATACACAAAACATTTTACTATATCTGTGTGTGTACTTGCTGTAAGAGTTGAATAAAAGACAGGGACAAAACAGCTGATATTGCAGGGTACCACTAGGGAAAGTATGCAGCATTTGTACTCTGAAGCATTAACCTGAAAGGTCCGCCCTCGGGCTTTTTCCCCTCTGACAACGTGGTGAAAATGGACTTTGGAAACGAGGAAAAGGACTTTATCATTTTACTTTTTCTGTTAAACTAAAGTGAAAAGTTATCGTTGCTAACAGAGGCCGACAGAGGCAGCCAAAGTGCATATGTGTGTGATATGTGTGGCCCATTGACCGAAAATGTGCATGATTAACCCTAACATTCAAGTCAACATCACAGCTTGCGCAAGCGACACATTACTTTGCGTCAAAACGAGTGGGTGGCGTGGCAAATGGACATTAGAAACGTGTGGCAGGCATGATGCGTACCAGGCAAGTGTATACAATCCCTAAAAAGGATTAAAAGAGTCCATGTAGCCCATAAATTCCCCAGATGCCTATCTAGGATGCGCGATCCCAGGGCCCCTTGGGAAAGTAGCGAAGGAGTCAGTGAAAGTCAGTTAAAGGAGCACAGCATATTACGAGAATTTTACGTTTGTCAGACTACTTCCGTCAAAATAACTGTATATAGTAACTTTGTATCACTAACTCAGATCCCGATTCTTGACCGAAAGATCTGAAAACAGTTTCTCCCATCATGCTGTAAAAATCATGCCATTTCTGTTATTTCTATTGTTATAGCAGACAACATTTTGTTACTGCTCATACAGAAAATCTGTACAAATTTAAAGATAAATACGTATGAAAGTTGCTTTTAAATTAAAAATGCCAGAGCTTAAGTATTAAATATTTTAGTTCCAGTGACAAATGGTGACAAGTATCAAGTGCGACATGTGAGTCTTCAAGCCTACTGCGAGCAAGTGTCAACCTGCAGTTGATATACTGTTTTGATCCACACTCTGCTTTAAGGTATCACAGACAACTTGTGTCCTACTTCAGGGCCTCGTTTTTTGAAAGTAGGTGTGCACATTCTTGAAATGGCCAAGGGATGCAACCTGATTTTACCTTAGACTGAAAATGGCTTTTTAAAATATATTTTGAATAAGTCTTCCGTTAAACATTAATTAAGTAATCTGATTGTAGATTGAAGAAATTCCTTTCATTTGTACAGATGTGCACAAAAAGGAGTGTCTGAAAATGATGATAACTGATCTGATATGTAGTAATATTATCATGACCTATTTTTGTCTAAAATGTGTTTATTCATTAACATCTCTAATCATGTAATAAATATCCTAACTAACTAACATGTCTGATGACAACGTTGCCAAAAAAAGTGAAAATAATAAAAAATAAATTTGCAGTATAATTCTCCTCATTCTTGTGTTTTCAGATTTAATATAATTCAGTGTAGACATAGATTTCACAGTCACATATTCAACTTTGCTTAAATGCGCACAGTTTTCTGCATGAAATCACTGGGCACTAAGACAAGATGCCGAGCAGCTCCTTCTATCCTATTTGTCACACAGACTCTGAAGTATAGTCTTCAATTTTTTCCGTCATTTACACCTCATGCTTTCTCTGCCTCCAATAAAGTGAGCATTGCATTATGTAATGTGTTTACACATGGCAACACAGTGCCAAAACCAAGCTCAGTATGCAGACATGCCTACACCTCCACTATCACGTGGAGTAAACAAGCCCCAGCATGCCAGATCATATAATTCAAAAGGGCATGAAATCTGGTCTAATTAAAGACTTAAAGATTACATGTTCAATTGCAATTGGCAACATAACCGATTGCATTTGCAGAATTTCTTTTTAGTTTGTGATGATGACAGCATAACCTCCACCAAGGCAGACTCCAGCTTATCTTGCTCAATTCCCACTAAAAAGTAAACGTGCTACTCTGTGATAGTGTGCATGAAAATAGGGAAAAGAAAACTGCTTTGACATAAAATCATTCTAATTAAGATGAGTAGACTGGAGAGTGGCTCTACCAGGATATTAACACTCTTCGGTGTCTCGTGCACTTAAGTGCATGAAGTCGACAACATGTTTTTGTTCTACATTATGTGACTGACGATGTACAGTCATTTCACTCATTCCAGCTGTTTCACACAGGCCATATAATAACTTTTATTTGATTTGAGCTGTAAGCTTGCAAATAATGATCAAAGCCTGTTATCTGTGCACTCAACACATGACATGCACAGACACAAGCAGAGAGGTAAAGCCGCTAATGTGCTTCTCACGCTGCACCTTCCGTGTGTAGATGGTGTAAAAGTTAGTCGATTGCTGGCACGGTTAAAATGTAGCAATAAACACAGCACAGGTCAGTGAATAACCAGCAGCTACTTCATCCACCACTCGCCCATATGATTATTTGACTTTTTACTATGGCTAAAGACACTGTGGAGTAATCGCTGAAGCTTTCAGTGACCTTTCTGCGGTAAAGGTTTAGAAACAAACTTTAAATATCACATGAAGGTAAAGGTCAAGCCACCTTTTTTTCCTCTTTTTGGAGAAACAAACATGCATCTTTGGAGAAATTCAGTTTTTGTGTTTGTTTGTTTTATCTTCCAGTTTACCCTCAGCAACATATTTTGTGCACCTTTTCAGTATATCAAAGGTCAACAGTCCCAGATTTGTTGTGCAGAACCATTATGCCAATAGGTGATTGGTGCAAATACTAATGATTGATGACATAAAAGCCAATCAGCTAGTAGTGATCAGCTGCAGTTGCTCTGCACTTCAATTAAAGCAATCTTTTCACACTCCTTTTCCCATCAGCCAATCCTGACAAGCGTGCTGTGCAGTCTTACAAGACTCCATATCTCTATTGTCCATGTGTCTGTTGGTTTTTTTCTTGATGAGCAGCTGGATGTGTTTGTCCACAAACCTTGTGTGGCCTTGGCTCCTTCGCTCTACTATCTATACATGCCAGGCTTTTACCTGTGCTCTCTGCATCTTTAGCTGAAGAATGGCAATCACCTGTGCATGTTTAAGGTAAAGAAAATTAATGTGAAGTTATGTACACGATTTTTTTCATGGACCTGATTTTTGTTTTGAATAATTAGATACACACACAATATATTGGCATATATTTTAAATATCCCTCGTGTTTATGCCGCAGCATGAAGCAGAGGCCCCACATCTACAGTCATAAAATATATTGTGCTTTCAGTGAAATCAAAAAGAGACTCAAAACTAAGTAGAAAGCAAGTACAGGGACGAGAGACTGGGATTGCATAAAGAAAAAATAATCAAGAGACACCTCCACAGAGAAATTATGGCTGACCTCTTAGGATGTTTGAAACAACCCAACAGTGTACATGTTGAAGAGCTGCAGACAAGAAAACCTGGGAGATCAGTTACCATTTTTAAGGCAAAAGGACATGCATACCAAATATTGATCGAACTTGGGTATGTTTACCCCATGGGTGGCACTTCAAAAATTGATCTGCTTATGCCATGGTCCCACAAAATAAACATTTAATATCAAATCTTGATGTCTTCCACAAAACTTGCTAAATACACTTAAGTATAGGAACCATTATGTTTCCTTCCATGCATTTTTATTCTAAACAACCATTCAGTGCTACAGCACAATTATTTCATTCACCTGTCAAAAGTCAGCTCATCTGAGCCAGCTGATTAAAGGCCCATTTATACTCAAGGCGGATGACGGAAACGCAGATGCATGGAAAAATTTGGCCTTCTTCTGCGTCAATTATGCGCATATTTGGTGCGTTTTCAGGCTCCTTGTGCATCCGTCATTGGACGGAGAAGACAGAGTAGAACCCCCGGAAACCGCGGTGGCGATATTGAGCGTAGTTAAGCAGAAACAAACCAGAGAAGAAGAAGAAGAGTAATAAGCCGTAGAAGAAGAATGAAGAAGGGAACGAAAACATTACAAGTAGCACAAACTTTTGAAATAAGGCGCTACAAGTGTTCACGGCGTGTTGGTTGGTTAGAAACAACTTTATAGCAGCGCATTAGTGCCGCCAACCAGTGTCTTACACTAACGTAGCATCGCAGAGTTAACAACGAACTCAGCACTGCCCCCTAGTGGAGGTCTGACGTAGCAATGCAAAAGGCACATGGAAGTATGAAGACTGCAACACATGAAGATGTTTGGAACGAACTCCCCCATTTACATCCATCAGGGAGCATAAATGGACCTTAATGAGTTGCTTTGGTGATGCCCGTAACAGAGGCCATGATATAATGTAATGTAACTGATTTATCTTGCTGAGCGACATGTGCGTATAAACAAAATGATTGCACGCCCGGTGGCATTAAATGTGTGTGTGTGTGTGTGTGTGTGTGTGTGTGTGTGTGTGTGTCTGTCTGTTTATGATGACTTCATTCTATACAGTATCCTGACTCTGCCATTAGTACCTTCAGCACAGCACTATATGGGTGATCTCTAATCAATCTACCACCATCAGTTTACTTAAAATGCTGTTAGAGCGAAACCAGACTGATATATGTGGAATCAGTGAGTTAACTTGATCTGCACAAAGTATGACATTTGAAGAATCTCAACTATTCAAACAATATATTTTTCAGCTGAATCCTTTATAGCCCTAAAAGCCTTTCTATCTGCCACAAATCTTTGCTTCATGCATGATTGATAATATCCTGTATGTGATGTCAACAAATGGTCTAAAAAGCCTGTGATATTTGATTCAAATGAGCTCCGATAAATGTGATTTAACAACAGATAAATATTCAGTCAGTCTACATTTTGCACTCCATCAATAAGCAGCCATTGGATTCTGAATGTACACTTCTGTTTCTCGAAGTGTGCACAGCTATGCTATTAATAGGCAGCTAACCTTTCATGCCATGACTCGTCACACCTATCAGAGTAGACAAAGGACTACTGAGCAGACAAGAAGACAGCAAGAAGGGGGATGATAAAGAAGGGATACCATATTAGATCATGGTACCTATTAGAAAAAGTCTAGTCTCCTAAGTTGTCATTATTGCCGTATGATTTTAATATCAATGCATGCATTATTTGCCAAGTTCAAATATTCTGTTAAATTAGAAGCTAAAATTATTATGAATAAGATATGTCAGTATCTGCAATACAAATTTACACTGTGTGCCAATAGGTTATATTTGGTAATAAAGGAAATAAAATAGCTGATTATTTCTTTTCAGGCAAAAATACCACTAGATTTAGGACTTTATCTGGAGCTGGAAACATATTAATCGGCAACCTCTGGCTTAGAAATGTGACTATTTTGAAGTGCCAAAAAACTTCAGCTCCCTCCTCATCTGCTATGTGCTGGCTGCAAGACATGATGCAAGTATAGCTGCCTAACCAATGAGGGAGCTGCTGCAAAACTCTCCCAGTCCTCATCATTAAAGTGGTAATAAAAAGAAACAGTTGCAAGAAAATGTAGCACACAATAAAGTTAATTGGGTAGAGGTCAGTAACACAACTGTGTATGAAAGGAGCAACTTTGAGAGGCAGCCTTTCAACAGTAAAATTGTGCAAAGGATTGGTAAAGTGCCAAAGAGTCTACAAGCTGCAGAGCAAGTAACACAACATAAATCTGCAAATTCTGAATATCCCATCATCTGCAGTGCATGATATCATGACTGACCATGTCTGGTCAGTGAAACCCCCTCCCCAGAAACACTGCCATTTTGGCTGGGCCAAAACTAATTTACAACAGACCAAGTCAAATGGGAAACTGTTTGGTTGTCAGACAAATCAATATTTGAAATTCTTCCTCGAAGTCATGGAAATCCCATCCTCCAAAACAGTGCTTCTCAAGCCTGTTCTTTTATACGTGCATGTATTCAAGCTTTAAGCATACTTGTCTGAAAAGAACAGCTCAATTACAGAATAACAAAAACCATTGGAAGGAGTTCGATAGATCTGAATCAAGTGTGTTGAGTAGAAAAACTCACTCAACTTTAAAACATGCAGGGCAGTGGGTCCTGAGGAGCATGACAGACTGCTTAAACGACAGAAGATAAGGACCCTTCAATTTGTTTATAGCATTGAAAAGCATGCATCTCTGATGGCATGAAGCTACATTTGTTCCTGTGCAGGGCAAGCACTATCCATGCTGAAAGGTACTGTACATATAGAAAAAGGCCATGGCCTGCCAGGGGACTAAAAATGGAAATTAGCTGTGTTATGATCTTATAAATGATATTTGTGCACCGTCCCTTTGTTAGAAATAAAATATACTGAATAAATATTTCAGGAAAACAGTTCTAAATCACATACTGCATCTATTACAACAGCATGACTTCATAGTAGAAAGGTTGGTTGCTGGACTTGCATGCCTGCATTCCAGCTCCTTCTCCAGTTTGAAAGCATTTTGTGTATCATTTTGTGTAAATGTTAAATATCACAATGAAAATTCAATACAGTTGAGTAATCTTATAATCTAACAAGAATTAGAGAACATGGTCCGAAGATCCAGCAAGCAGTCGGCTTAGTTCCCAGGCTGCCATTAGATGAGACGCTACATACAGTAAATAATAAAATATAGGTTTGAGATTTGCAAATTATTGCATTCTGTTATTTACAGTTTACTTAGCATCATATATTTTTTTTAGTAACTGGTGTTGTAGATGAGAAGAAAAAAAGTAACAGCCTGTAATTTGTAGATTACGAGAAGATAAAGCAGCAGAAGTGATAGGGGTAGATGGCTAAAGACCCAGATGGCGACAGACAACAGTAGCTCTTTGAAGATAAAGTTAAACTAATATTACCAGTGTTAGCAGTAAAACTACCTAATTGATAAAGAAATAACCAAAAATGCATAATAGTACAATAAGTAGTCCAATACTAAAACCATAGAAGTGGCCATGCCATTTTTATTTCCCAAATTGAACAAAAAATGACACCTTTTTCCCCATAATATTCTCAGTCAGTCAAAATATCTACTAGACAACAAATAAGAAAAAAGGTTAATGATGAAAAACAAAATGACACTATATCCTCATCGCTCCATTGATATTGAGTTAGAAATCAAATGTTACAAAACAGATGTAAACAAAAACTTGGTTGCTACAAAAATGTGGAAAAGACTTTTGAGCAAAGTAATAACTGAAAACAGACAATCAATCTAAAAAATCCTTCTCTTTTTTCTTTATTTTAAATATATGAAAGTTGGAAACAAATGTTATCTCAATTTAAATTCCAGAAATATTAGACTCAAGCTTTGCATGCCACTGGATGCTATATGAAGAAGAAAGCATGCAACAGAAACAACAGAGATGTGAGCACATCGTAATTACCTTTAGACATAATAGCTTTTTATCTCAGTGGTAATTATGGCTGGTAATATCCCAGAACTGCAGTTGTACAGAACTGCAGCATGTACATCAATTAGTGAAACCAGGTATAAAGCTCGTGGAATTTAGGTGGCTAATTAACACATCAAAGTAGATTCATGGTGCCAAAGCTATTAAGATCTGCACAAGTTATATTTCCACCACCTAGCTCTGCTGGCATATGCACCGTATCTGTTGGCTGCAGCGAGAAAGCAGCCTCTTTGTCATTCGTCTTGTAATCATAACCCCAAATCTTCCTCCTGTCGATGTTTACATTTCAGCACTGAGCACTGGCTCTTCATTTGATTTGTGCAAAATCTCTTCAGTTGCAGCACCATCGACCACTGACTTTTTCATATTTGCACTACTTTCCTTATCTGAAACCGAGTTTAGAGCAGCAGATATTCTATAGTTACACGGTATAATATTCATTTGTTTGGCACATTTCTCACAGTGCATTCTGTATTATTTAGATCTGGCAAACATCAGTGCCAGCAAATGAAAACCCTGTATAATCTAGTTTCACGGTTTGTACAAAGTTGGCAGTATAAAGCTAATATCAAAGCTGCACTGACTGTTTGGTCGACTACGTCATCATTCACTAACTACTAATTATACACAAGGTGAAGGGACTGTGCCCCGGAGCGAAAGCCTGGTTGCACTGCACTGAGTGGAAAGTTTAAGGTCTGCTGCACAGTTGGGAGCAACCACACCCATCTGCACGAGCAGTTTTATCGATTAAGGCGAGTCATAGGAATCATCATCATCAAACATTATGGCAAACTAAAAAGTACGGTAAATATATAAGTCAGACTAAAGAGCCAAGAAGCAGGATGAGTTCAGTAAATGAGCTTGGAAGTTATTTGTTGAATTAAATGTGTTATTTATAGTCAGGGCTTTCCCAAAGCACAACTGCTTTGTGATGCCCACCCCAAAGAAAGAACATCTTTATATATCCTGGTGTACAGTAATTATCTAATATGTAATATAATATTCACTACCTCAAAAGACTGATATTGTTTTTGTTTTGTTTGGGGCATACATAAAAACATGAAAGAAAAAAAAATCAGCCATGCTCAAAACTAAAGGAGATCCTAAATGTGTGAATATTGCAGTTATCTTTATAGTTTGAAGTCACTGCAAAAAAAAGGGGGGAAATGTAGCCTAAATGTTCACACAATCAAAAATGTCCACCCACCTTTTGTATTATATTCATTGATATTTCAATTTTTTTTTAAATAAAACTAAAAACTTGCTCTCCTCTATTGCTTCACGTAAAAACGCTGAGAAGTTTAATGAATGAAAAAGTTAATTATGAACATCTTGTCACTATTATTACTTCATATGAAAGGAAACTATTCCAATTCTACATTTCATTCATATTCAAAAGAAAGTGTCACACTCATCTATTTTTCACTTAATCCAGGAGTAGTCCCATTTATTCCACTATCACAAACCCTGCAAGGGTAAAGTAAGGATAGAGCGCTGTGTGTGGTAATGAATAACTTAATACTGCTGCCTCATCCCTTTTCTGTCCGACTACTGAAGCAGCACTTCTGCTTGCTCACCCTTTTTGTCACTAAAAAGAGCCATTACTCCAGTTTACAAATAGAGGGCTGCAAATCCTATTAAGTGTAATCCACTCAAGACCTACTGAGACTCTAGGCAACAGTGCATAATTAGCGTGAGTTTGGAAACAAACTCTGTAGTGAAAGCGATGACAAAAAAAAAAGGAGGTAAATAGAGGGATAGTGTGTGTAAACACACCCATGACCCTTGATGAGGGGAGCATCTGGCTCCAGCCACGTTCTACAGGGGCCAAGATAAACTAGTCATTACTGACTGCAGACCAGCTCACACAGTCAGGAAAAACAATGTCATAGTGTGACAATGATGAATCCTTAACAGATGACGATCTGATGGGTTGGTTCGTCTCACTCCGGAGCTCTTTTCCCTCTCTTTCATTCACACATAAAATGGAGGATTATTAATAAACTACAGGAGGTTTACCTGTGAGTGACCTCCTTCCATTCCAAGCCCATGCTCCACTGGTCAAGTTAAGTCTACTGATTGCTTGCTGCTGGTGATTACACAAAGTGTGGCTGCTGACGAGAGGATTCGCCTTCAAAAGCAGCGTTGCAGTCACTTTTTAGCCCGAATAAATAAGTAGAAGTGGATAACTTATCTCAATTACACTGTGCTGTCAACCCTTTCTCTGCAGGGCAAAAGTCTTGATGATAGAAGGGCACATGATAGGACTTTTAGAAATGTCAGTTGGTTCACGAAGTGTTTGTCACATCCAGCAGCATCATGAGCCAACAAGCTATAACAGCCTATAAAATGTTTTATTATTTACACTCAGTTGTCAGATAATCAGGCAAATTTTTTTTCCTAAAAGAAAAAGAAAGAAAAACAGTTTCTGACAAAACCGTCCATCCCAATGATGGTTAAGTTCTATATAAATTATTTGACATTTGACATGACTATGAAACAGCTGAGTGTACAGTGATATTGGCATGGCTTGTGTTATATCAGTAGATGCTTTCACAGAGATATTAGTATTGCAATGGCTTGCAATTTGTAATGTGGGTGAAATTCATATCAGGATGTTAAGTATACTGTAACTGTGTTATAATATGAAAACAAAATGACTAAATGAGACAACGTTACACTGTGACACACACAATTATTCTAAAAATCATTATATTAGATACACTAGACCCCCTCATGCCAATCACCCAGCACTTTTGACATCTCAGATAACCTCTGGCAATTAATGCTGCTAAACTGTCACATGAATTAATATCAACAGAAGTCCTTTACGGAAAAAAATGACTTTTTTTGTGCCCCCTTTGTGTCTTCTTCCTCTCCACCACCAGCACCAATCTTCTATTCCTATCCCTGTACCTACCTCATCTTTGCTTTCCCCATTCTCTGATCTTATTGACTGTTGTGAGAAGTGACTGTCTATCAGACTCTGGGCAATTCTATTACTCAACCCTTTATTGAAACTGCGTTCACTTTCACAGTGCTGACACACAAAACCATCAGACAGGAGACAAACATATCTGCACACACACATGGTGAGAAAGGTAGACAGCAAATGGATACGTGCTCAGCAAGCCGGCGCACAGGTTTAGGCAGACGGCCACAGCAAGAAACATGTGAATGGACACACAGGCACACTTTCCGAGCTTTTTCTCTATTCTATTTGTTCTCAATAAACTAAATCTCAGCATATGTTGGTCGTTTCGCCCCAGGCAGAGGGAGGAGTGTCTTAGGAGCCCACTGCAGAGAGCCTTGTTGCCAACCCACTGCGCCAACCCTGATGACATTGTTGCTATGCACTATTCACTAGAGCAGGACCAGTCCTGCTGTGACTGACTCAGCAATTCATGTTAAATATATCACAAAGATATCAAGTATGAATACTGTTGTCCGAGGAAAGCAGCCGCTGCTTGTTGTGCTCCTGTACCTTGGTAAGAGACGTTTACGTTGCTTTGAATCATTATAACGTCACAGTTGGATGTGGGATGAAGCACAATGGCCAAATGCTGGTACTGAGCCATGATGCCATGGAGTTGCAGCTGCCACAAAGCCTGTGAGTTCCCAAACGTACATACAAACATCAGCGTCGTCTACACCTTCTCTGTTTCCACAGATATGCTAACACATGCCAAAGTGTATCTAGCATCCTATTAACATAATCATTTAGATCATCCACTCATTAATTTCTTAAAGTGCCGTTGGCAGCCTCAGGACGTCTCTGATCCGGGAAACTTGACAGCTTTCCTTTGGATCTTTTACCCATTCTTCCAAGCAGAAACTTCAAGCTTGGGTGAACAGCGAGCATCAGCACAGAGACATGTTCAGATCTTTCATGAGATGATCCACTGAATTCAGGCCCAAACTGAGTCTGGGTCATTCCAGGAATGTCACAGATACTTCAGGTAAATGTCTTGGTGAACAGTAAACCTTAATTTGGTGCAACAGAAGGAGCTTTGAACGTATACTGTGTCCTACCAGCCTGTTACAGAAAATATTTTCACAGAATCAGTTGGGGATGGATTTTCTACACATTTGCTGTTAGTAACTGTGACCAAATAAATCAAATTTTCACACAAGTCCGAGGGAATTGCTGCTTGTTCTATGAAAGTCAGTGGTCATATAGTAAGCCTTGTACTTAAAAAATCCTTTCCATCTTTCTTAAAAGCTCGAAGGATCGAATGAAAGGCAAAAGCCCAATTCCAGCCAGACAAAAATCAGCATGGGACATGTGAGAAAATAACATTTGTATGTTATATATATCAAGAAAGGAAAGAAACTATTTTTTTTATAAATACCTTGTTCCTTGAAACCAAATTCTCCTCATTAAACACAGGTCATTTCACATCCGACATGAACCTTTCAGTGTGGATTAGGATGTAGCTGTTAGTTTTCCCTGACTGAAATTCTTCCTTTTGTTCCAAGAGCAATGTCTGAACTATTATGTCAACTTACCAGAAGTCCTGCTTATGGTCCACCCCATAATAACAAAGCACGAGGTGTGGCCAGGTATGACGTATATGGAATATCAAAGCCATGTGGCTGAAATAATGTGCAGTCTTTTAAAATTGCATGTTATTTTATTTCATCATATTATGGTGGTTAAGCAACCAGATATTCTGATGACTGATAAAATGAAGAACAAAGCAGTTGTAACAGCAATCACAACCAACAGCAAAAAAAGTGCCCACAACCCTCAAACTGGTGTGTTTCCAATATATCCCTGGAACAACAACCAAGATCTGTGGCCAGAGGAACACAGCCTTGGATAAAAACTAAGATGCTGTGCAGATCCCTCAAACACGCAGCCTCTTATAGAGGACCTGCGCTTGAAAGGACGTCCGCCCACATGGGGCTGAGTGTGGGCTTTTTTTTGTTTTGTTTTAATATTGATCACACCTCTGGCCATGCTGTCTACCAATGCCCACAGGAACCGTCAGGGTGGCATTTCTATACACCCCACTCTGGAAAAAGTTACCTCCCACAGAGCCTGTGCACAACACGGCCAATCAATAATGGCAATAAATGTTTAACTCTGAGCCCCTGGAGGTTAAAGAGTTTTAACAAGAACAAAAAATAGCAACAAATGAAGCGGAAAAACACTTGAAAAGTAAGAGAGGAAAAAAAAAATCAGGAAACTATTTACAGAAGATGACAAGCGAGTGTTTCAAAGTCCTGGGAGGAAAAGGGGGAACATTCAGAAAAGCTGTGAAGGACAGAGGAAGAATGAATTAAATAGGCAGGAGAGAAAGAGAAAAAAAGCTCCCCCAGGAAGAAGGCAAGGCGGAATGAGAAACGGCACAAAAGCGGAGTGTGTGTATGTGTGGCCAAGGAATAAAGAGAGAGAGAGACAGAGTCAAAGTCGGTGACAGCCCACGTGGGAGTGGGTGAGGAGGGTGTGTGCGGCATGTCAATACAAATGCTCAATCACACAAGACCCTTCTTACGACTCAAATCACAGCCGTGCTCCCCAGTCAGGTGTGTAAGGCAAAGAAAAGGGATTAATTGATAGAAAATGGCAGATAATACATATTTGCATCTGTTTGGCTTACTACGTGATGAAGCTACAATTTTTCCCTTGTATGTAATTCATTGTGTCACCGAACAGTTCGGCACCATTATCCTCTTTTTTAAATCCTGGGACATTGGACCAAATCCTTCTGTTTCTATGTCCTCTTTCTGTTTTTCTCAGTCAAACCGTGTATGACCACATGTATGAAGCTTCAATAACTGTTTGCTGCCTTTGTTGGCTCCCCGAAGGAAAGCTGGGAAGCCTTGGAATTTATAAGGGTGTAATGTCCTACCTGTGTTGCACTCACACATCCTCTGCCAGTCCTGTAAGTGGGTGACTCATGGGATGGGCCGTTGGATGGACAGTTGTGAGCCCGCAACATGACAACTGAGCGATACGAAACGACAGGGCGGAAAGAATGAGGAGAGTAGGGAGATGAGGGAGAGGGATGCAAAAGGAAGACCCCTGCCTTGAGACAATGTGCTCTCTCATGTATCCACAGATTAATTATTTCCACAAACACCTTTTCCTTCCATTTCTATTTACTTGATGTGAAACCATTGCTATGTTCATTTTCTTTTTAAATTAATAGTCGTTTTTTCTTCCTTAAAAAAATAACGAGTTTAGTGTCCATCAATGGACATACATTATTTTCATTATCAGGGAAAGAATATGGTTTTCCCATTGTGAAAAATTATATTTTCATCTCTTTTAGGCACAATAATGCACAGGGACCAAGGTTAGGCAGTGGAATTAAAGATTGTTTTTTAGCGTTGTTTCCTACAGTGTCTCTAGTTTAACATGGGAGGAGGTGAACAAACATGAAAGGATACATTCGTACGCCGCCTGATCTCGAGCCGATGGCCAGGATCTTCTGCACGGGGTCAAAGGCCAAAGCAGTGGGCTGGTAAGGGAAACCATGACGAACCGTCTGCAGGGAGAAAACAAAGGTCAGTGTTTTAAACAAAATGAAATATGTTGTCGTTTGGGAACATATACCAACATACCAAGCTTCTATGTGGCAACTCCATTTCATAGAGTTATTTTTCAAAAGCCAGGTTCAACAGGAATTAATCCCCCAAAATCCATTCATGCAGCCTTCTGCAAAAACACCAACTCAGACTTTTATTAATAAATATAAGTGCTTTCTGAAGTGATAGCAATTGAATTTGCACCAACATTCTGATGTTTAAGCCTGACAAGGCAAAACAACAGTGTCTCTCATCCGCCCACTCTGAGCCACTGCATGCTCTGACGCTGTCTGACATTAGTCATGTTAAATGTCCCAGTGGAGCGTCACTTACAAAACCAGCTCCAGGGGGATGTACAGTACAGCAAAAACATGGACATCATCGCTGCTGAATGAGAGCATCCAGCAGTATTCATGGCTTTACCAGCAAAAGATGAGGATCACATGTTATTGTAAACACTATATTGATAAAACTGATATAATTCCAACTGTTTAAAAGATAATTTATTTATTTTTACAAATATAAGATGCCTTTATCTCCGTTACCTCTTTTCATCAAGTATCAAGATAGGTTAAAAAATAAATAAAATAAGAAGCTCTGCACATCAGCGTCACTTCATTTCATCTTGGTGACAGACCTCTGGTTAATTTGAATAATATCCAATTCACTACAATCAGCTGGCTCAGTCCCTAGAGGGAACATGTAATAGGCACATTTTCCCATATGTCCAATATATTGCCACAGCTCAGACTTAAAAGTTGGGAGATGCCAACATACTGAGGCATCTCTCATGCTGTAGGGTTTGTGAGGAGCATTCAAGAGATAATACCACAATGACGAGTAATGACCATTAAAACTATAACACTAATCATATTTATCTGTTTATTTGTTAACATTTAAACCAAACCATACATTGGGTGTCTGAAATCGTGTGTTTTTAACCTTCAACCATTAACTAATATTCAAGCATAAACAAAATAAAACAAAGATCTGTTTTAAAACTCAGCCTTTTGTAGAAGAACTCATCTAAAACCAACCACCAACCTCGACTATTTTGTCTTCTTAAAAGAGCTATACCTGTTATTATTTTAATCTTTCTGAGAAAATGGGGTTTCTACACGATAAATTATGTGGTAAAAGGGGTATCGCCCTCTACTGGCAAAGCTTTCTTCAACATGAGAATGACCAGAGCAAAAGAATTTTAAGGCTGAAATCCTTGCGGCTTCTATCAAGATGATTGTCTATTCGGTCAATTTTTCCTTGTGTACGTGCTGCTACCAGCATGATGGCTTCTTGCATGTGGTTGATGGGACTGCGGTGCAAAGAGAAGTCAGGAATATTTCTGGCTCATTAACTCTGCTCAACGTTCCTCTGCAGCTAACTGCAGAAACCTTTCACTTGTTTAGGTTTCAGGGAGCTGGACACTTATTCTTACAAGGTCCAATATGGTGTAACATCCAGGTTGGATCCATCTCTGCATCCCGGCCTTTCCTTCTACATTATCTGATCCAGTGTGTCAGGAATCTAAAAACAGAGCGGGGGAAAATCCTGTGTGATCAGAAATCACCTGCGGCTGAAACAGGTAGAAATGATCCCATCTTCTATGTCGTTTTCATACTTGATTTGTGAAAATTTCCATCATTTAAGGGAACGTCAGGGACCATCAGAGCTTCATGATTTTTTTTTTTTGACAAAGTTAGTGACAGTTATTTAAAGTTGATGAAACTCTCAAACTGATCATGTTGGAGAGAGGCTCATCATAACATTTGCAGTATTGCAGACTTTTCCTCCATCCATTGTGATGCCATTTTAGATTTATTTATGCTGATTTTTGGCTGTTAATGTAGTTTGGATTTTTCTGTCAAAGCCAATACAGTACATGTCTTTTGCCCTTCAGCGCCACAACACTGAAATGTAGGGCTCCCCCACCTGTCCAATCCCACTTTAACCATAACCACTGTTTACTATATTAAAAAAACTGACATTTTCTGATATTGTAGAGCTGGGTGAATGAAAATATGATCATGCATAAACTATTTTTGGTTTTGTTTCTGCTTTCAAATAAGCTCTCTCCATAATTTTTATGCTGGCCTTTTCTGCTTTAGGCAAAGATAAACCAACAAAGCAGATGCTTGTTTGACCAACTATCTTTAACAGCTTTTACTGAGAGAGGCAGACACAGGACTACAAACACGAGGGTAAATTTAAAGATGACATCTTTGTTCTGCTGATCTTTTTTTAACTTACAAGCAATAACAGTAAACCTACCTCCTTCCTTTTTGCAGGACTTTTTCTTTAACAATATTGTTACACTTTGGTATTGCTTGTGAACAGTTTTACATACATTCTCATCCACTTGATAACTGCGTGCAAAGTTCTACAACTTCTCCTTTTGGGTAATCCCATAATATGGGGTTTTTCAATCTTACTCACAAAATCTCTTACACAGCAACACACAAACAATGCATGAGATTTTCCTTCACAAGCTGAAGGGCAGCCCAGCTGATCACTTCAAGAAGCAACACAGAGTTAGTTAAGTGTGGAACAACCAAGAAGCAACCGGATTTCTACTTCCAGAGACCACATGGATTTGCACAGCCAACACTGGACCCTGACCAGACGCTGAAGTGTGGCGAAACAGAGAAGAACATCACTTAAGTATCGTGGGAAATGAGTACACAGAGGGAATTAACATAAGCAGCAAGCTACACAAAGTGAAGTCTGCTAGTCTGCAATCTGACATTTATGGATTTGAGCAAGGCAAAAAAGGACAGTTCTGTCTCCCAAGGGTCATCATTTTATCTTGTTTAACCTTTTCAACCATGAGGACCTCCAATTTAAGTCTCTTGTTTCACTTTCATTAGCACTTAAAAACTAGTTACTTCCCTCAAAAAGTTACCGTCAGTAACAGATAAGCATTATAATAATAAAAAGAGAAAGAGAAAAGAGCGTTACACATAATATACCATAATATACCGCAGTAACCAACTCAGTACTGCTTGAACTCAGATGTTTTCTCAGTAAGCCTTTCTTTCTTGTTGTAAGCAGGGACCCTAATGAATATCCATCAAATTCAGGTTATAATTCGGCCTTGCGGGAATAAATGAAAACTTACTAGCCACTTTGACAGGTGTTGAATAACTGATTCCTCTTTGTTGTGAATATTTTGAACCCCATTCCCCTAGGGCTATTAATCCTCTGCCTTTGCAAGGGTGTGAGGTGGCAATTCTGTGCATGTCAGAGCAGAACAGATGAAAATCTGACTAGAAGGGACTTTTGCATTTCTTTTGCTGTTTGAACAGCACTGGAAAGCTTTAATTGTGATAAGCAGTGAATGTGAAGAGCCTGAATATTTCATGAATATTGCCGCTGTCTGTGTCTGTCTGTGTGACACAGAGAGGGGCAGAGGTTAACGCTGTTGGTCCACTGATGGCGGTGTCTTAGAGCAGAGGTGAAATGACGTTGTCATGGCATGGGCAACAGTTTTTTATTCATAACAACAAAAACGGCAAATTTAGGTAAACAGTTATCAATCTGATGCTAAATGTAAATATCTATGTTGCTATCCAGCTGAACATGACACAATGTGTAATTGTTGTTGAGTGTTAATGTCTACTTTGGGAGACAGTGTAAAATGCAATGTTATTTGCACTAATAAGGGTAACTTTGTGACCAGAAAACAAGCAGATCATGCATACGGTGTCTTGCAGCTTAAACCAGAAATTAAACAGCCTTTGCCTAAGTTTGAAAGTATTTCTATACCAACTTTTGAAAAATTATTAAAATGAGATTTCTGCTTTATAGATTATTTTTGTGATCATTTGTGTTTTATGGATTATTATGGATACTATTTTTGGTGTTTTCAGTGTGGATTGTCAGTAAGAGCAGTTTCTGTCAGATGAATCATTACATTGATGTAAGACTAATATGATGAGCAGAAAAACACTTATCTCTAATATTCCCTTATCAAAAGCAGTAGCCCTCTGTTTGATTTTTTCAGTCTAGATATGCTGTTGTTCATGGCGGCAGATACAAGGTAATTAGAATTTGCCACATCAGTGATGGCAGCACTGCAATACGGTGTGCAAATCGAAACGGCCACTGGATTACACATAGCAGGGGTATCCAGCTTTTTGAGTGCCACAATCCTGCAGGTTTCCCATGCATCCCTGCTCCAACACACCTCACTCAAATGAATGAGTCATTTTGTAGAGCTTAATAGGCTGAATTATCGTGTTAAAATCTAGAGGTAATGATGGAAATAGAAATGCCTTCAAAAGCCACGCACAGCTGTGAATGGATAATGGTCCATCGGTGGCCAAGATTCTTACAGACATCAACAGTGGTCTATGGTGAAGCTATGTTTACACTCAAAGTAATGTCAAAATTGCATACATGTGTACTACCTTCTTTTATATGCCTTTTATTCATCCCAAATTATGCTCTAGCGCCAAACAAACAAAGCGGGTACTGTAGTTTTAAAGCTCAGCTCTTCCTTCACACATAAAGTGGTTTTTCCACTCAGGGACACCATGGTAAACATTATGGCTTCCATATAAGAATACACATGGCAAGAAGCTATAAATACCACAATATTAATGAATGTAAAAATAACAGTTATTTTAGAAAAGCAAACAGGTACCAATACAACGACCATTTTTACTGATATATTACATTTTTCTATCAGTGCTTTTTAATGTTGTTACATGCTGCACCTTCAAGACATCACTTTATCTAAAGGGTCATAGTCAGACTTTTCCCTTTGTTCATTTCCTTTATTTGTAGGGGTTCTATGTTCAGTTCATCACTTTAATGATAGCTCACTTTTTAAAAAATGAAACACATCCATGAAAGCGATAGTACAACTATTAAAAAGCTGATTTCGTTCATGCAACCCAATACAATTGCTAAATAAAGCTAAAATAGAAGCTCTTAGTCATACTTAATGTAGAGCTAAGAGCCATAAGAGCCTGCTTTTCTTGGAGAGCCCAATCTCTGAAAAGAGCTGGATCTTCTATCACTAAGGGAAAATCACTACATTTCCCAACAACAAAAGGCATGAACAATAAAAAATGATGATGATGATGATATCATTCAGTCAATGGCTATGTGCTTTCTCTAGCATGTGTGGTCCCATATATTTGCTACTGCCTGCTTAAAAAAATAGCAGTTGAATGAGGAGTGATATTTAAACAAAGGAGCACGTAAAATAATAAAATGAAATGTGGAAGTGGTCGGATGTGTAAATAATAAGGCTGGTCACAAAAAAAAGAAAAGAGGTAGAGAGAATGTTGATCTTAAAAGAGGAGCTGAAAGCCTGAGATTATGTACAAACACCATGTTTAGGTTTAAAGAAATGTGTATAATCAATTCTATTCAGTTGCATTCTGGTTTTCCTTAAATTTCCCTAATTTTCCCTCTACCAAACACATTGGCTGTTTATGCAAAGAAATTTATCTTAAGCCCTGGCACCACTGTTCAAGAACAATTAAAGCAGGCAAGTCAAACTCAATAAGGGCTGCTATCCTGCAGGTTTTTGTTTTTTCTCTGCTCCAACCCGCTGGATTCAAACCAAATGAATCCCACAGGATCTTGTCAACTTCTTAACAATGACCCATTATTTTCAATCAGGTGTGTTGGAGCATAGAATCAACAAAGCCTGCAGGATAGTAGCCCTTCGAGGACCTGAGTTTAAAACCTGTGCTTTAAAGGGATCAGTGATGAAACCATACAGTTCTGCATTGCTGCATTTCACTGATGAAAAATAGTTTGTAGTTTACAAATAATGTGTCACAATACTCCACATTAACAAAAACAAGAAATGTCAGTTACATTCTATATTTTCCTGGTCTACAGCCTGTCCCAGCTGCTACAGTGCTAGACAATCAGGCAGGGTAAAAGCTGGACGGGTTGCTAGTTAAGTGCAAATATTACATCCAAATCATCATAATAATTTGCATTCCTCACATCTGCTTAACATTAATGGTATTGTCACTGCTGATGCAAAGAAGACCCTGATTAGCAAGCATAGAAGGTCAACAAGCCTAAAAGATGGATGACCACAATTAAAAAAACAAACATCAATCAATCAAGAAAATTAATTACTCTCACACAATGACATCTTCACTCCCCCAATACCACTGCTACCCAAACGTCCCCTAATGAAACAGCTTTGTTTGGCTGCTGGAGTGGTTATTTACTGTGTGTTCTCAGTAATATTGGAAAGACAAGAATTTGGTGGATAATTACATGAGTCTGTGAATGAATAAAATGGCTGTAAAACATAATATGTGACATGACTCAGCAGTGGTCAGGCATACAGCACAGAGCCTTCCTTAATTACATTGCCACATTGTATTTTGACAAAAATTCCATAATTTAAACATTGTTATATTAATCCAGAAATCCAGAAATGTATCAATTATATAATTGACACGTTATTGTAACATCTCCTGTTATGGTACCTTCACCAAAGCACATCCAGTAAAAATGCAGAGCAATACTCTGGTTTTTCATTTGGGAAATGTAACATCAGTCTGATGCAGATGAGGCGTGCTGTAAAGTGATATATTTTGCATTAACTTGGACTGTTTCTATGTTTTGAGTTTTTTAAGATGAAGATGTCTGAGATAAAAGCTGCTCTTGTGGGTTGCATAAGCTCACACGTCAGGAAGACTTTTGATCTTCCCCAACAGAAAGCATTCTGATCTCTGTGTGCTGCAGGCGCGGGGCTAACTGTAAGTACTTCACATAAACCCACTTCAAAAAGATAAGCATTCCTCTAACTTGATGTGTGTGTCAATATTCTAATGCACACGTGAAATATCAGGATTTCAAATGTTATTGTACAGTTTTGTCATTTCTAAAATGACAGAATCAGAGATGTCTTCAATACAAACTTCAGGGTTATAATGTTGTCAGAAGTTGCTCCAATTAAACATTTTGAATCGAGAAAAAAATAATGAGCAACATCAGCCGAAGTGGCTCTTATACAAATAAAGCAGGAGTGTCATTATTTCCTATCAAAGCACCTATCTAAACTCACATAATCTCACAATCACGCACATCCAACTAACCCGACTCTTTCTGTGAGAAATTTTGTGTGTTTGAACTGATATGGTATACAGTATGGTATCAGTATTTACTCCTCTCAAAGATGCCCCCATATGACATTTGTTCATCCAGGCTGAAGCAACCTACTGGATAATTCTGTAAAATATGCACATTTTAGTATTTCTGAGTGCTGCTGCATGTAAACTGCAACCAGCAGTGACATCTGTCCCTCACCACGAAAAGTTAATCAGAGAGGTTGATGTTTTTTACATTGGAGACTGATTTTCTGAAGTTGTGGTCTGAACAACACTTCAGTGTTGTCACATTTCACACCAGGTAGGAACGATCATCTGTGTGACACAGTTTATCAGGGGTGGGGGATTTTCAGATATCACACTGCTCTTTTCAAGATGTCATCTCCTTCAGTTTCAACCTGAATCACTTCTCAGTTCACAACATTTCATACAAAAGAAAACAAATTTAAATCAACACAATATTTGGAACTCCATCAGGATACAGTGTTGACCTTTTTTTTTAGCTAAAATGCAACAAGAAATTTTGTTTTTACATATAATATTTTCAGAGTTTAGTAAAGTAGTGTCAAACCGGCTGTATTTACAACCACAACTGCAATGATACTCAAAAAGACACATTCCCTTTTTCTTTAACATCTTGTGTCCCTCTGAGTGGCAATTCTGAATCTTAGAAAGGAAGAATTACAGTACTGATGAAGACTTTATTTTCCCACCACCCCTGCAGTTAATTTCCAAAAATAGCTTTAAACTAAGCTTTAATTTTACTGGAACGTACTGAGTGAAGTTCACTGCTTCATTATTATTGACATAATCAATACCACCTATGTGACTCTTATAAAGAAAGACCTTCCCTAGATTGTTATTAGCTTTTTTTTTTTTTTTTGACAATTCAAACCATTTTCTCTGAATGAGTCATTTGAGTGTGCAAATCTTTGTCCATATGCAGGGGATCAGCTTGGGCCCTGCTGCTTAGGAGACCTGACTGGCTAGCACTTACCCACCCTTTTAACTTCAAACTAAGCAAATCCAGGTTGTTGTTATCGCTAAGAGCTAGTTGAATTATATTTTAAATTCTAAAATATTGTCAAAAAAACAAACACAAGCTAAATACGAAAGCTCTGCAGTGGTTTTTGCTGTAATTACATTTGGGATTTTTGTCTGATCAATAAAGTACCACATGCTGTCGGGGAGTGTTTTTTTCTCTTTTGCTGTCTCCGCTCATATCTGCTGCATTTTAATATCATAAGTACTTAATGTAAGCTTGTCTGAGTGACAAACCATCTCATTATAGAAATGTAACACGTGACGCATTTATAATGTGCCTGTTTCTTTCTCTTGTTCATTCATTTACTGTAACCAAAAAGCATCTATACGGTGTTTGTCAGAATACATTTGTATAACATCTGCTTCTGCAAACCAGGTAAGACGACCTGACCTTTAGACAAAATTCTCACACAGCAAGTTAAAGCAAAACTCAGCAGGGCTACAGAGCTCCAGTCAATGAGCTGCTTGAATAGAAAATAGTTCAATAAACCTTAAACAGTACCAGTTGAAAGTTTAGACACATGTTCCCATTCAAAATTAACTTTATTGACAGTGAGACAGTAACTTTCTCATTTTATTAGGTTCGTTATTTTTACAATGAACTTCAAATAATGCCGAAATATTGTCCCAAACAGTAAAAAACACAATCGAGACTTTGACTTTAAATTGAGGTCATCTTATTCACCCGGAATGCAGAAAAACACACACATCTCCACGGAAGGACACATTCCTCCAGGTGTTGCAACAGACTCCTCTAAGTTCTCACTCTAACCCGACTCTAGCAAACAGTTGCTGGGATACAAGAGCCCCACCCCCTACATATGTGGACAAGTGAGGCAAGAAGGATGAAAAACGCATTTGCTGTAGTGAAACTCAGAGATCCTCATGCATATTTGAGGACCGAAGCCATACAGCTATTTCTCTCCCTCTCTCAGTCTATCTGTAGGTAACACCCTGCTATGTGCTGTGACAGGTATCCAGTCACATGAACACGAAATGAAGTCAGCAGCGCAGTAACAGTTGACCTGCTGCAGATAACCTGCACCAAGGCTCCCGGATGCTGCATTATCTCAGCACTCCTTTCCATCTACCATCTCCCCTTTTCACTTGCTGTTGTCTGCACATATTCAAGCTTTTTGCACGCAAGTCTCACATTCACACAAAGATACTTTCACCTCCCCCTAGACTGATACCACCTCATGCCACCCACCAGCCTTTCTCTCCATTTACACAGCACTCAGCTGCAGCGCTGGTCTAGACCCCTGGTGCTAAAAATAGCAGGCAGCACCCATGTCTAACGCTGCCAACTGACTGTGCAGTGAGCGAGGATAAATCGACAATTGCAACCAACATAATGGCAGGTTTCTTTACCTATACTGTATGATAGGGTGATAACTGTGCAAAATACTTGTGCCATATAAATTCAGTATACAAATGTACATCTCATTAATTTACAGAACTTTCTAGTAGGCTTTAAAAAATGTTCTCGCACTGTGCATAAAAATGTTACAATACCCCACTTTGCTAAACTGTAAGACCCACAAATCTCTTTTTATTCTTTCTCATTAGCAGAGATTAATGTAGGCCACACTGACCCTGCTCATCTGATAGGAGTGTTATCGACCCATTTAATGGGCATTATCACTCCCATAAACATGGCTGGTATGTGCCCTTTTCCGCCTTCAAGAAGGCTAATTAGGCCGTTTTCACCGTACATTCTGTATTTGTAGGTGCAAGGCGTGCTGATGGCAGGATTCGGCTCAGGGAACGGTGTTAAAGCCTATTGCAGGACGGTTGTTGAACTCAGTCCCAATGAACTGAGTTGGGACTGCTGCCCACATCAGTTGATCGTCTGATTATTCCATTGAGCTTGTGCCATTGTTGCGTTTAGATTTAGATTTCTGAGACAAATCTGACGCTTTTGCTTTTTAAAGCTTTAATCTTCTTCCATCTCTAATCTTTATTTGATGGATCATCACTGTAGTTAAAGCAGAGAGAAGCATGACCTGCAGTTGATGTTTTTGACCATCTTCTCACACTTTCAGTGACAGCCTGCAGGAATCTTAAGAAATGTGTTGCGTTCAGCAGGACCAGCATGATCCCAATTCCAAAAGTGTTCAACTTGTTCGTCCCACCGTCCAAAAAACGGTCATTCGAGATTCCCCTTTGGAGTGAGTGATAGCATGAGTGGTTGCTGATCTATTTGACCTGCCAAAGATGTACCAGATAGTAGTGGGCGTTTGCTCCACACCCCCTACAACCTTGAATAAAATAAAAGGAGAACCAAAAACCGAATGTTTAGTTGGTTTTAGGCAGCAGAGTTGATAGGCTCATGCTTTGGTTTTAGAATAAGCAATTCACAAAGTGAATACTACTGCAAAATACCTGAAAAAGTAAGCACTCAGCACTGAATAAAAGTACTTAATGTGAGACGCACCTGTCCTCGAAACAAAACGTGTTACAAAGAACCAAAAAAACTGTATGTCGCTTCACTGACAACCTTAGACACAGATATAAAAAGTAATGCATTGAGATGAGCAGAAGACACAATAGCCCACCCACGAAAGATGAAAGTGCATGGATAAACTTATTGACACAACAATATCTCAATGGAATCGATGCACACAGGATGAGATAACAAGGGGGATTGACTTAAGATGTGACTTGTGATATAGTTGTATGAAGCAAGGCCAATGACTAGTAATACACGTTGCTCTGACAATAGAGGAGTGTAAAAAAAAATGGTTGTGGTCTTGTTGTGTTAGTGCATATAAGGAGTCACAGCAATAATTGCAATTTTTTTTCTTGTAAAATCCAAACAACTTAAACTGCACGCCGCACAAACACTGGATTTAGCCGTAGCAAGGCACAAGTTATTTTGGCTAATGAGATTCTTACTAGATGATCATTATATTGTGATTCTCAACTACAGCAAATACACAGTTTTGGCCTGTAAATGGTTTTTGTCTCATTCATTAAAATGGTTTCTACTAGATTGTTTGTTTTTTGGAAATTGGCTGTTGACCTGCTCTGGTTGCTGATTTGCCCTGCATTCAATTAAATTTTGTGCTGCTCCATACATTTTCCAGTGCCTTCTTTGCTACAACTTGACCTGTCCATATAAAGTCTAGTATCTCTGACCTCAAACTACAATTTATCTTGCAGTGGGTACCTCAAATTCAAAGTGTCATTTAACATTTCTGTAATGAAAAATTTAAAGTCACCTATATTCTTCCATTAGGATTGATTTCCTCTCAGAAAAAATGGGCCATCTGATCATTTATGAATGATTTTCTGAACTAATATAATTGTAGAACAGCGTTGCAAGTCAAATGCATCAAATTGCTTTTTAAAAGAGATATCTGTACTTTTCTATGTTGTGTATGCTGAAAAAAATATTTTAAAGAAAAATAAAACCTAAAGGGTAAACCTGAAAAAAGTTTATCAAGTCCGTCCAAAGCTGTAGCCTACTTCATAACCCATAGGAATCAAGCAGAATGGTGCCGTTATCCAGTCAGCACATGGAACTATGTTCTTAATCACACATTCATCACAGAATTTTGTTTTTTTTTCATTTATTTTTATGTCTTTGAAAAGGATATTTATCATTATATAATACTTCTTAGCTTTTAGGAAGCGTACAGTAGATAGTAACAGATAACTAATCCTGATTTGTTTATTTCATAATCTTGTAATTGCTCGTCTGTGAGGTAGGTTGTTAGAGTTGTGATCCCTGAGCTGTCATGAATGCAGCACACCGTGTCACCATCATTTTTAATTTTCTATTCTTTCACCCCTGGCAGGTTTAAATCACATTCTCCTGCATTATTTTGACAACTTAGTTGTGGATATTTTGGTTGTCCCGATTGAGACCGAAGAGCAAGCCTCAACATTTAACAAAGTATGATGCAACATGTACGGTTACATGTTTATTCATTCTTAATCATTGATGAGATTTTTGTCAAATCAAGATTTTAGAAAGAAAACACTGAAAAACTACCTTAATATTTTGAGGTTGTTATGGGGTAATAGATTTAGTTTTTCTTTGTTATATACAGTATTCTGTAACCAAGTGTTGTGAAGGAGTCAGCTGTTCTCATTACTGTTTCAGAGGCAATATGAAGTTTTTCACTGAACACAAAGCTGTGAAGTTCATTTTTGCTGGACCAGGATAGAGTAATGACAGCTCAATGTATTTGCATAATTTTTTTTAAATGATAAATTACAAGAACAGTACCTCAGCATCTCTTGACTTTTAGTTTTCTTTATTTTTGTTATTGGTTGCTTGTTTAGTTACAGTAACAAAGAAATCATCAGCTTCATGGGGTGTTATTCTGCAATACTCTACTGACATTTTTACCTTTCCAAATCCAGCAAAAGCAAATTTCAACACTTGTATTGATGAAATGTCTCTCGAGTACCGTGGAAATCTCAAAGTGCAGAGGCTCTAATCTTGAATGAGTTCTGTGATTTAAAAAAGTAAAACACTGCAAATTGAAACCAAGAGAAATGGGTATTGCTGAAATACCGTACGTTCTTGTGGAACATGAATGCAGCACACCTGACTGCTATCTCAAAATCAAAAGTGAGTGTGTGAGCGTTGCCATGACAATAGTGTATGCAAATCCACAAGAATAAATCAACCTTGAATTACATAATCAGCCTCTGTCTGTTGAAACATCATGCACATCTGTCTCAAAAATCAAATCGGTGAAGTAAGAGCGGAGAAGGGCCTTTTAATGGCATGAAGGGCAATTTTTAAAAAATGCATATTTTTGTCATGAACCTGAGTTTTAAAAAAAAGAAAAAAAATCTAATACAATTTTAGGAATAAATATAGTGGGCAAATGGGGTGCTGAAGGAGAGATCTGCTTAATACTAAACATGAGAAACAAAAAGTGGAACTAAAGGTGTCTCTGTGTAGCTTTGCAATAACTTCTCATGTTATGAGCTCATTATACACATAGCTTGCCTTTGTAAATGTCATGCATCACCTTTGTGCATACAAATTATTAGTCTGTTTCAACACCTGTCCCCCCGGGTTACATGTGAGGATGTGAGACAGCAGTGAAGACCGAAGCCGAGGTTGTCTATTCCCGTCACATCCAGCGATTCCAACTGACGTGACTTTACAGAGTCAGAGAGCCCATCAAACAAACACCAGATACACGTGGCTCCCCCCCCACCAGTGTTTGAAGGGAGATATTTTGAGGTTGCTCAAAAATTCCTTTGATCAAGTCAGGAGCTGCCCAAAATAAAGAGGAAGTAACAGAATGTGCATGGGAGAGGAGGCATGAAGGAGGAGGAGTGGAAGAGGAGATAAGAGATGTCTGAGTGTGGGAAAAATACGAGTTGAGAAACATAAAACCCAGCTTGATGCCTGACATTTCATATGAACGGATTGTCTTGTTTTTCCAGCCAAGAGTTATCATTTGTGGATATATTTTGGATCAATACAGGAAGCTGCTGGTTGGTTCATGGCCTGGAAACTTTTCTTTGTTTTCGTGTAAAATCAAATGCAAACAAAGAAACAAAACCAAATTGTCAGGATGTTTTTTGAACATCTACAAGAGGAAATACCAGCAATACCCTACATTACGTTTTTTCCTCAGTATAGGATTTTAATATCAATGAAAAAACTCTTGCTAAAATCCTTTTTAATGATTCATTGTGTGCTGTAGCAGGCAGGCCTGGATAGCTTTTGATATTGAACACTATCCTTATTTTCACACTATTTTGCCAAGAATAAAGCAATTCAGGACTTACAGAGTGTGATCCAGGCTCATCGGGAAAGTGAAATGATGAAGGGACTTCCATTCATCACTGAGAATGAGGCTGATCTAATCAGCACCTTTTCTGTACTGCATGGCGCACACTCACACACACAGCAGCCCACAAAATGTGCGCAGGGTGAGAATGCAGTGTGTTAGAAGTCAGAAAACAAATGAATGAGCCCGGGTGAGATTCCTTCTCTGCTGACTGTGTAGTGAGCTCATTTGTATCAGAGCGGCAGATCACACTGGAAGAGAGAAGAATCTTTGTGTTGTATGTGTTTGTTTGGCTGCCTCTGTGTAGATCGTTACATTTCTGTTGTTTTTATTCATTTATTCCAATGACCCAAACTGTGTAAGCCTGTGAACTATTTCCTGGTAATATTTCTCAGGTGTTTGGACCAGTTATATTGTCGTGTGTTATTTCTGTTGCCTACTGTACCTCTTGCCATTTTGCCGGCCTCTGGCCATATAGCCTATTGTTGTTGTGTTATCACAATGACATCTGCCACTCTTGAGTAAGACAGAAAAGATCCTTTTAACAACAAGGTTGGGGAAGTCCCTCTCTTCCATGCTGCTCTGTTCTGTGACATTTACTCTGTTCCCTTTTCTGCAATGAGTTACTTTTCTACTTCACACCCACCTGCTGATGTCAGGAGTTAATACCATCATGTGCTTCTATGGCACAAAATGTTTTGAAAAATGTCTGTTTCGAACGTTTTTGTTGAACTATTTCTTGTCTTATTTTTTTTGTTTGTTTGTTTATTTGTTTGTTTATTTATTATTAATAGGCATATGATTCTGGGATTTATTTAAAACCGTGTGTTCTGAGAGAGAAATCTCTCTTTACAGAATCTTCTAACTGTTCTTCACCTCAGCGTTCCAGGCTACCCCCAGTCTGCCGCAGCCACGGTAGCATCAGAATGCGCATACGTACTACATGCTAGAGTTTGGGCTCTAAAAAATACAAAATTATGTTGTTTCGAGTAAATTATGGACGCTACCAACTCGAGACACTTGGATTATATTGGACAAGCAGTATGGAGGAATATTGCCAAGTTTTTGCTGACTTTTATGAACCTTTTTGAACGGGCGCTGTTCAACATCACTGTGATGGAACTGAGGGAGAACGGGCTGCATGATAAATATCAAAAAAGAGTTCCTGAGTGTTAATCAGCATGTGGGTGAGTATAAATTGTGTACAATGCTCTTAAAATTTGACTGTATTTATTTCCTTTCCTACAAGCAGATCCAGCGCTGATACAAGTGCTTTATGTTACAGTGACATCAGCATGGATGCCAGCTTATCATTATTGTCATCGCCAACAGGGCATCTGAGGACTAGAAGGAATCCATATTCAAAAGTTTTTCTGTACAAAAGGCCATTAAATAGAATAGAATAGAATAGAATAGAATAGAATAGAATAGAATTGAATTGAATTGAATAGGACCTTTTTGTCATTCAGAACACACATTGGTTAGTGCGCGCTGAGAAAGACATTTTGGTATATTCACTCACCTTGGACCAACTTAGAATATAACAGAATATTAGAGAAGAAGAAAATATGCAGCCTACAGTATAAAAATGCAAAACTGGAGGTTCATGTAAATATAAAATAAACCCAGAGGTGTACTGCATTGCAAAGTAGCAGCAACTTTAAGGTGATAGACTAGTGGGGTATAAGACGGTCCAGGTTTGGGCAGAACGAAGGGATTCAGTGAGAGGTCAACAGTAATGGCTTGGGGGGAAGACACTGTTGCGAAAACTGTCCTCATTTTAGATGCTGCACAACTTCTTCCCAGAGGGCGGAAGGGAGAAAAGGCCATGGTGGGGTTGTGTGGGGTCTCCGCTGATGTGATCTCTGCTGAGACAGCGCTTGTGTGACTTGTGCAATGCCCTGGACGGACGGACGATTATCTTCTCTGCAGTCCTCACCTCCCTTTGCAGCAACTTTTTGTCAGAGGCTGGCAAACCAGAGATGCAGCTGGTCAGCATGCTGTCTGTGGCAGGGATACCCAGCTCCAGTTCAAGCCCCACTACCTTTCAGACTTTTGATGTTAACCTGCTTCAACACAGCTGAATCATATTAATGGCTAATTACCAGACTTAGTTCTGTTTTCTGCACCTTCCAGAAAAGCATTTTTAATAAAAAGTGCATTAATGATTTAAAAGCCAATTCAGTGCTGGTTTTATTACCTAAACATAATTGTGGAGATGAATTTGCTTTGCAGGGGCTCCTACAAATGACAACAGACACGTTACTGCTATAACACAAAAACAGATGAGTACTGTTTGGAGAGTGATGAAGAGGGACAACATGGATAAATGGAGGCAATGATGTCAGTTCAGAGAATCATCTGGAACTTTTTTTTTTCTTTAAGTGTTTATTACGGTGGCCCAGAAGTGTCACAGAAAACAAAAGCCACAACACTACAAAATAAACCGCAACACAACAAAATAAGCCACAACACTACAAAATTAACCACAACACAATTAAGCACAACACTACAAAATTAACCACAACACAACAAAATAAGCCACAACATTACAAAATTAACCGCAACACAATAAAATAAGTAAGCCACAACACCACTAAATTAACCACAACACAACACAATTAAGCACAACACTACAGAATTAACCACAACACAACACAATT
>JAVQJG010073359.1:0-45926 GCA_036024015.1 Craterocephalus amniculus | reverse complement strand
GATATAAAATATTTTCTGATGGAGTTCGAGTTGCACCACAACTGTCTGGGTGAGTAAATGATCATATAGCATGCTACAACATAGGTACAGGTTGAAAAATACCGAACTTCCCCTTTAATAGCATTGTGAACAGGGGTTATTTTAATGTAGTTTGGTGTAAATTTGTTAAAGGGATGATTTGGCTTCAGTGTTATTGAAATGTTTTATTCTCAGATGTTCAGTAGGTTTTGTGAATAAGTTGGATTTAAAACATGCTGTGTGATCAGCGATTATAAGTTTTTGTTTTTCTTTAGACATTTCCACCCAGAAAAGCCTCTCCAGGCCGTGTTGTGCACATCTGCAACCTGCCTGAAGGCACCTGCACTGAGAATGATGTCATCAACCTGGGAATACCTTTCGGCAAAGTCACCAATTACATCCTGATGCGATCAACTCATCAGGTACACTTATATGCTTCTTACTATACAAAGCATTTAGTCTACATTCTTGGCCAACTCACCATCAGGGCCATGTTTTTCCTTGTGCATGTGCAGCTGCACGTCCGGCAGCTTTTTTCTGCTGCAGCTGTTTTGTGTAACCATGAAGTTCGTCATAACATTCCTACTGTTTAACTACTAGTACATGACAGCTCAATCATATACAACAGTTTCATTTAACAGTTCTGCAGCACTGATATCACCCCTATCGTATTTAAAGCATTCATACTAAAATTGTGATATTGGTTTTGGCAACCAAAGCATCTGTTCTGGATTTATAGTGGTAATTAAACGTGATACATTGAGTGACGGTCCTCAAAGATCTGCTTGCATGTGTGAATGTGAATTATGTTGGAGCAAATCAGTCTTAAAGACAGAAACTGTCTGAGAGGGATTATTGTTGGGAAAGAAACTTTCTCATAACTCTTCAGGCGTTTCTGGAGATGGCGTATGTCGAGGCAGCTCAGGCCATGGTTCAATACTACCAGCTGACTCCAGCTACCATCAACAATCAGAAACTTCTCATACGGATGTCCAAACGGTACAAGGAGCTGCAGCTCAAGGTACAACTCACAAATAGAATGGATGGGAGGTTTGTAGGCTGTTTGATGCTTAAAGATGAACGTCTGTTCTGTGTAGAAACCAGGAAAGGACGTTCAGTCCATCATTCAGGATATTACCTCGCAGCGGGAAAGGGATGAGGAGATGCAAGAACTTGAACCGTAAAGCAGCTTTTCCTTCTTTTTGACGTTGTTGCTGATTTTTGTGCAGCAGATAAATGCAAATCATGTGAAAATGTTCAGTGTGTTATTTTTTATTTTAAAGTTTTCGCTTTATGATTTCTCTGCAGCTACATCCCGGAGAGGGCGCGCTCCCGCAGCCCCATTAGCCGCTCCCTTAGCCCTCATTCCCACAGCCCCAGTTTTACATCATGCAGCTCTGCCCACAGCCCTCAAGGGGGTCCCTGCAGGGGTCCAGAGAGAAGCAGCAACGGCCTGGGCCCCCACCGGGGCTCTTGGGATTGGTCGTCCCACCCAAGGAGAGGTGAGGAAGAAAGGGAGCGTGATGATCCTTGGAGAAACGGAGGGAGCGTTGATGATGATCGGTCCAATGGACGGGCGGCCGAAGGGCGCCGGAAGACCTACCAGAAACACTCCGATCATCTCAGCTTGCGATCGGTCGATGAACGAGGCGGAGGGGAAGCGATGAGGAGCAACAGAGACTGGCACCCACGAGGTAGCCCCCAGGGCTCCTCCTTCAACTCCTACAGGAACATGGAAGCGGATTTCTACATTCAACAAGTGTACAAGTCAGAGAAGTCGGTGAGATCATCGTACCAGCGGCACGACACAAAGTCTAAGAGGAGGGACGGCGGCGACTACCACGCTCGGTCCAGACACTCTGAGTTCAGCATTAATGAGGAGCCGACGTCCAGGACAGCAGAAGACAAGAGGCCGAGTTCACCAGGCAGGAGCAGGAGCAGGAAAACCAGCAGGCGGCACACAGAGAAACACACGAGGGAAAATAATACAGACAATACAGTGAGGGGCTTTTTTAGATGCATTGTACAGATCTGATTAATTTTCACCACATAGTTACAGCAAGAAATGTTTTCCTTTATTCTACAGAATCACCAGTCAAAGGAAAAATCTGTTTCCCCTGTACACGGCAATAAACCCAAAGAGACGGCAGAGTGTGGTAAAGATAGAGACACTGTAAGTGTGTTTGTGCTTTTTTAACACTACAGGCTGATAAAGGTTTGATAAAAAAAATCATTTTCATCCTTTTGCTTAGAAGAAGGAGTGGGAGAACGGAGAAGAAACCGATGAGGAGTGTTGGTACCCGAAGAACATGGAGGAACTGGTCACCGTAGATGAAGTGGGAGGAGAAGATGACTCCATTATTGAGCCAGACCTTCCTGAGCTGGAGGAGTTTGCATCCTGCAGCAAAGAGTCTGCAGAGGAAGAAAAGCTGGTGGAGCATGTATCATCAGCTTCGCCGTCTTTGGAGGTGCAGGAGGCCTCGGACGAGAAATGTGAGCTGAAGCCTTGCAGGGATGACGGAGGCCAGGCGGCGACTTCTGTAAATGAGAAAACGGAGGATGGAGGGACTCCGTCAAGTCCCAAAGACCAGAAAACAAATCCAGTGACTTCTGAGCCTTCTGAGCCGCCAGTCACAGACATCAGCGACTTCCCCTCAGAGGAGTTCAAGGCTGCCCTGCAAGAGACATGCCTGGAGGACAGTAAAATGTGCAACAGCAAGCCACCGGAGGAGAATCACATCTGTTTATCAGAGGAAAGTAAAACTCATGAAGAAGAGCAGGTCATGGAAACAACCAGCGCTGGAGTTCAACAGAAGGATGGCATTGTGAAAAGAGGTACTTTTATAAATGTTTCCACAGAAATTAGAGATAAAATAGTTAAAGAATTGAGTTTTTCAAAGCTGTTACAGTTCATTGTGTTTGACCGCATCCCACACAGATGGCATGAGACCCATAACGTATTAAGAGGTGCTTTCCTACTTTGTTATGCTTTTTGCAGAGATTGAACCCCCTTCGCCATCTCCGGAGCAGGAAAAAGCTGTCAGTGAACACAGCATCCCTTTGGGTAAGCGTGACCATATTTAACACTGCATCAGATTTCATTGGCTGGATTAAACCCAGTTATGAGATTTTCCAACCATTTAAAATAAAAGACTTTGACAGTGTCACAAATTTAATCTAATCTTCGCAACATATCACATGTGAAAAGTCTAGAAAGGTCCAAGCTAAGGCAGGGATGTTACTGATAATTCAGTATTTAGTTCAGAGGTTGAATTTTATTTTGGTAGTCCAGTTGTGTAGGTGTGTAAATATGTCCAACACTCCCATCAAAACCTGATATTACTCTGACTGTCCACTGCTTCATGCCTATCCCTCATGACTCCAGCTCTGGGATCTTAGTGTGTTCATCCTACTTCTTTTATCCATAGATGTAAAATATTTGTGTGAAGTCAGCCCAGAAAACATTAGCTTAGTGAAAAAGTTAAAGGCTTGCATGTGAGTAGCGTGAGACTCCGCGTTGCATTAGCAGTCTGATTGAGAGGAATGGCGGGGCCCTTTGCAGACCTATTTCTGAGAGCTGGTTGTGAAATGCACCCCGGAGAGATGTTTCTCATCGTCAGGGTTAGATGACACAGCTGAGCACTGGGCCTGCTGTACAGGCTCTTCTGTCAGCCGCACGGCAATGTAGAGACAAAAGAACACAGCACACACACCAGGGCAGCGAGTGCTGTGAGTTGTGTGTCTGTTTTTTAGTTGTGTCATGTTCCAAGATTGTGTGTTTGTGCGTTGCTCTCTGTTTGTTGTTTTATAATTCTATTAAGGAAGTGTTAAAGATCTACACTTACAATTTGTGCCTTATGACTAGGGATCAATCAATATTCATATTTTAAGGGTCAATGCTGTCACCAATTTTTTATTTTAATTGGTATTTTGGTACCTGTTGCTCCATTCATTTACATAATAAAAATAACATAATGATAACAAATGTTATTAGTCTAATTTTTGTTAAAAAATAAACTTTTGCTTAACTTAAAACCAAATTTAGAGCAAGTAGTGTTACATAATGTGTAGCAACTTTATCTTTGTGTGTCAAAGTCCAACATTTAAATGAAAATAGAACAGGACAAAATGGCCACTGGACAGTTTTTAATCATTAGTTAGAAAAACATAAGAATGAGAATCAGCCTGTAGGAATCAGTGAGAAAGAGGGGGTGTATCTTATTCTGCATGTATACCGCAGCTTCTCCAACAGCTCAGAGCTGCCTGCGGATGCCTGTCTGTAAACCATGCCCAGGAAAAGATGAGAAAAAAAAATGAGAAATTGACTTTATATTCACAGTAAAAGGAATTTTTGTGCATAATTTGCTAAATGTTTCTGCATCTGTTTTCACAAAGTCCTACAGTGCTTTTTAGTCATAGGTAGTAATTATTACTCTCTATAGTGATTTATTTATTCTCCACATTCTGATGGGCTTATGGTGGATGATGTGTGGATTTGTATTTTGTTCAAGGAAACATAGCGGTGGCCATATTTATGTTGTTAAATCAGCTTTGATGCGACAGTATAATGATTTTAAGTAATGTTTTTTGTCATTAATTCAACATATTTATTAGATACCAATTAATTTGTTCTTAACTACCATATCATAGTTTCTGGGTTTTTCAAATTTTTTTAGTCATGATTCGTCTTCATCTTCTTTATCTCTTTTCAGTTTACTTAACTAATGGTGTTTTTATTTTATGTTACGCATACATTTCAATTATAAATTTATAACAAATAAGTGAAAACACCAGAGGATGTGAAAATAAGAAATACTGTATTTTTTCTGTTGATAACAGGAAATAAGGCGAGCTGGTTTAATATTGTGCAGGTTTCTGGTTTCGTGATATTGATTAGACACAGTCAGTTAGGTAACAAGACAGAGATGCAAGGGTGACCGACTAGCCAATGGGAGAGGTGGAGCTTCACATGGAGCAGCTGTAATTGGTGGAAATTTGTTTTCAGTGCTCAAGGCCAGAAGGGTCATGCAGTAGCTATATGGAGAAAGTAAGCCTTTAAGCAAATGAAAAAAAGAATTAATTTATAAATTAATTAAATTTATAAATTGTGTATTTTACTTCTGCTTTTAGAAATGCATCTTTAAGTCACAGGATTCAACGATGAATGAATGAATATGCAATTACTCTTTGATAATTTTAGTACATATGTGCAATTACAAAAAGCTTTGCTAGTTTGATATCTTTTTGTTGGAATTAATTGTTGAATTTTAAATTGTATTTAGTGATCTATACTTTTATGTTAATCATCATGAAAATGCTGCGTTGCTTTTTCAGTGACTGGTCACTAGTCAGCTGGTCCTCGAGAATTGCCAACAGCATTTCTAGAAATATAATTATGTTTATCATTACTGAACTCTAAATTCTTACAGAATTTAAAAGAATTCAGTAATATTCCTAAACATACTGACAATGGTCTTTGTTTGACAAATAACCCGTTTAAAGTTTTATGCATCATAGCAACATGTAATCTCATCATTACAAAAAAGTGTTGTGTGCGGCCTCTCTCTTTATTAAGTCTGTTTATTAACTCTGTTATTTAAAGATCTGAGAGTAAATTCAGATCTTGCTTTCACTGTCCCACAGGAGTGGAGTTTATTGTGCCGAGGACGGGATTCTTCTGTAACCTGTGTGGACTCTTCTACACCACTGAGGACACTGCAAAGATCACTCACTGCCGCAGCACCGTTCACTACAGAAACCTCCAGGTACACACCGCAATGCAACACACTGGCTCACTGCACATTTTACTGTGTGTCATTAAAGGAGCACGGCTGAGGTAAATACTGTATTCTGCAGAGATATTTCACACTGTGGGGTAGTGTGATACTTCATGCTTTATTCAATGTGCATGCTCTTAAAATTACATACCAGATGAGTTTTCTTTTCCTTTCTTGCTAAGTTTGTCAATTCATAAAAAAGATTACTTTAGTTTTTCTAAAAATTTTACTGCACTCAAACCATCTCAGCACTTCACACCACAAGCCACATTCCCATAAAAAACATTTTCAATCCTCCACATGCAGTGCATTTTTTTAGTCTGTCCCATACACACACACCAACATACTAGTGATACAGAGGAAGTAATTTAGCCTTTCCCAGCCATTCTGCATGTAATGTCTGGAAGAGCCAAGGATCCAACCACCAAGCTCTCTCCAACTGGATGATCTAGTCTATTCTGAAAAGTGGTGCATTGGATATTTTCATAGATTTATATTGTGCTCGAAGCAAGCTAATCATCCAAAAACACTCAGTCGTGTCAATATGACAACATATAATTGAAAATAAACCAGTAATTCAAAATTACTTTTGAAATAAAATAATTCAAATCATCGTCTTATAGATTATCTTGACAATTATTTTTTAAAAAATGCAAATAAAAAAACAAAATACAAATAAAAACAAAACAGAACAATTAACAAGTCTTTAACCAAAATTTGGTCAAAAATAATCCAAAATAACAGAAAAATGAACAGATTAAACTACAGCTAAAAGCAACTTAGTAGGAAATGTATAAACAACATTTAGCGACAGCACCCTACACACACTTTCACATGAACACCCACAGCGAATATAAACTGTATAAAGTTTCCTGTTATTGGCCAGTCAGCACCGAGCCATCTTGCATTTCTTTCGTCCTCAGCAGCACAGCTGAAGCAAAGGAGAGGAGCGGGATTTGTTCACATTCGACGGATTACATTCCAAGAGGAAAAAATGTTTTCAACACTTGTGCTATCCATCAAAACTCTGTGTGTGTGTGATTCCTAGTTTTTATAAGTTTGATTTACATTAGTTTTTACACCAGAGTCATTTTTCATTCGACTTATCTGGAATATTAGCATGAATTTTTGGTAGCACATACCGATTTTTTTCTAGTCAAGGCTAATCTTTCATTATGTTATATACGGAAATGTGACACTTCTTAAAGCTTTGAGCTTTTTACTATTGACTCGTTAGTGATAGTATGGTATTACTATTTTACTGTTAGTAAAGTCAATCCTCAGCATACTGGTAACATACTGGTGGAAAAGACTGGCCAGACGGTTGTTTGTCTGCAGTGCTGACGCAGTGCTGTTATGTGTTTTTGATCCCGTGAAACAGCACACAGAGGGCTAATAGGTTTTAAATGTTTATGTGTACCTGTAAAACCTGAAACTAGGGAGCCGACCTTCACAGAGAAGCCAGCATTGCACTGATTGGTCAGCTCCTTTGGTCTACTCCCGTCCCACCATTCTGCTTCAAGTCTGCTGAAATTTGATAGATTTTTTTTTTGGTTGTTAAATCACCAAAAAAATTCTCAATACATCATTTTATCAACATTTTTATTTGTTTTTGAGGACAGGACATTTTAGAAATGTTCCGCTTGAATTTTTCCATTTCTCAATATCAGTTCTCAAATCATTAAGTCAGACTATATGAAGAAACAAGCTTTAAAAACCAAATTAAAAGTACATGCACTGTATTCTCTTTCACAAACAATCATACACACACAGACAAATAAAGCACAAACTTAACTGTCTGACTTCTGTCTCTTCTGACCCAAATGTAGGTCAAAATGAATAAATAGAATAAAAACAAAAGATAAAAGTAATAAACATTTGGCTTGATGCTGCTGTGAGGAAACAGTATCTCTAGGAATTATTCGCACCAGGATCCTCTTATGTCCACAGAGGGTGCCGCCGCAGCAACAAGCCCCACAGCGGGCAGGCAAAAGCCCCCAGTGTGGAGTATCCCCACAAGGAAAAGGAAAACACTGGAATTAAAACAAAGAAATTACCTTAAGAAACAACGAGAACAAGCAATAATACAGTAAAAGCAATTATAAGAATGCTTGAAATGACTTCATAGAATAATTTGCTAAAAAGTAATAAAACTGAATAAAGTGAAGTAAAATAACATAAAATAAAATAAGATCAACTGAAATTCAGTTACAGGCTAAGCTAAAAGGTCTTGAGTTTCTTTTTAAAAACATCAACAGTCTTCCACAGACGAGGTCCGTAATGACTGAATGAGTGTGTACCGCATGTATGCCCACATAAAGCCTGTGCCTTAGCAGTACTGGTCCAAATCTGATCCACTAACGACTCTATCCAGACTTATAACTCATGGCACGGATCCACTTTGGCCTCAGATACTTCTTTTAAAGATTGAGTACTTTCATGCATAGTTTCCACTACAGTGGACAGTATATTCAATGGTGGGGATGAAAATTTTGTAATTTTGCCACTTCAGGGGACATAAGTAAGTCATGCACTGTCACTTAGTGTAGAATGAATATTCATATATGTACATACATGCACTGTAGTAATCATACTTTATGTGATTGATAAACAGGAAAATAAAACAATGCTGCCATATTTTTTAACAGAATATCCATTTTATAGAAATATAAAAAGCATATTTCATGAATCATTTTCAATAAAATATCAAAATTTATTAAATAAATAAAAAGTAAAATATGATTAAGAAATAAAAAAGCATCACTGGTTTTGTCAATGGAATTGAATGACTGTATGCAAAAACAAGTGGCACTGTTAAGGCTGTTAGGTTTTGCCAGTCTAATGTAGATATTCTAAATCCTGAAAAATATGGTGAATTGTAAATTCGACTGTTTTCTTCCAACAGAAATATTTGTCCCAGCTGGCAGAAGACAGCCTGTCAGATGCACTCGATGAACCCCCGGCTGCACAGTGACAACAGATTAACCTTGTAACCTCCGCCATGGCACTCAGCCGTGGAAGGATTTGTGTTTGCATGTAGTTTGTGTAAAGCTACAGATAACTACAAACTAGATGACATGACACACATAAGCTTGAATTTGTGGACGGTGTATAGATGGGAGAGGTACTATGAGGTCCTAAATGTTTCAATTTTGTACATACTTGAATTGAAATGTAAAGTGAGGCAAGAATTTTTAAAAATTTTTATGTCATTTTTCTTACAGTTGTATTTTAACATTAATTAATTAATTAATTTTGGGGTGTATTTGCGATTATGACTTTTGGAGTTTTTGACCCATTTGCTGGGTTTTATTTAAAATGCATACAGTGCCAAAGGAGAAAAAAAAGAAAAAGAAACAGTGATACAGCTGCAAAGTCACTTGTTTTATTATAGGAATGTGCCAAAAGTTAAGAAAAGTGCATGCTGATAGACAAAGCAGATGGAAAGTAAGAAGCATGTTTGCCCCCTTTCTTATGTTAGCTGTAAAATTTGTGCAAATGTTGTCAGCTTCTTTAAGTTTGTTGCATTTTGTCAACTTGGATTTAGTCACAAGTTCTCAAGATCAACATATTTTTCTTTCTCAGTTAGGAAAAGAAAACTGAGGCAGATTCTCAGGTCTGTTGTTCTTGTTGAAAGGATTTCATTATGTAAATTATTACTTATAAATTATTTATAACTGTGACTTTCAGGTACCATCTGTTTCACTATCACCCTCTCCATGACCATCACATCTGTCAAATAAAACCATAAATCATTATCAATAGTGCTGAAACTATGCAAAAGTCATAGTTTTTGTTGAACTTGATTCAAAAGACAATATATTTATATGTACTTTATGAACCTTATATATGAACCTTCCTTACCTTAAACACCAAGGCCTTTAACTGGACCACTTATTAATCAGGTAAACATGAGGAGTTTCATGTTACAGTGACCTATTACAGAAACCAGACTGTTTTGTATACTGTGAATATTGATCCTGTGACATCAGTAATAGTGTCGTTTTCAGGGATGAAATTTTCATTGGATTTTTCTGATGCATAAAAATGAAATAAATGTTGCAGTTGAATCGAAGTACCTGCCTCTCTCTTGGAGAAAACGGCTTTGTTTTTGTTTGAATTATACCTATTGTATGTGGTAAAATAGGTTAGTCTGGATATGAAGACAGAATATGCATTTGCATCGTTTTATGTAGTTGGGCTGTTGGAAAAGAGCTCCTCCCAGTGGTGAGGCAAAAACATCAGCACACCACATCAGCACCATCTATCATGTTCCCAACACCTTGATCTGCAGACATTTAATCCCTCATCATCAAACTCACACATGCTTTACTGTTGGGAATGTGCATTAACAGTACGCACTCGTCTGGACAAAAGACGTGCTTCCAGTATTCACCAGAAGCAGGTTTTTTTTTTGTGTTTGTTTTTTTTCAGTTCTTATTTTGAAGGTTAATAGGAAAAAGATGAGATGAGTTTTTCCTTTTATCGTGTTTGCAGGTGCTGGAACTATCCAGTGTTTTTTCATAGTATGACCTCCCACAAACTCACATCTTTGTTAGGTTCCTGACTGAGGAATATGTCCATATTTTCTCCAACATATTCTGTACAAGCAGCAGTGGTATTTCATGGGATATCCACTATAGCTGTCAAACGTATTTACTGACTTTAAGTCTGTTACTAGAGGGTTTTCCAGTTTTGTAGAATTTCCTAATCAGATTTTTCTGATCTGTGGCAACTTTTATCCACATTATTTCTGCATGATGTAGAGTCATGATGCAGGCATGCAGGTATGCACAACTCATATGTTCAAAAGGCTGTTGTTTTCTTTGGGAAATGAATTTTCAATAAAAGCTTAGTAAAGTAAAAAAAATTTTTCTATTCATCAAAGGAAATAATTCAGCTGCTCAACCTAAAAATGTTGCACAGATGATGAAAGATTGCATCATCTGCATTAAGGGATTATTTGCACTTCTGGTGAAAATTATGCACAAAAATTCCTTTTTCTGTGAATGTAAAGTAAATTTCTCTTTTATTAATTCATTAATTTACTCATATTAGTTAGTTTCAGCCCATCATCAACAGCTGCACCATGATCAGGACAATATACTTATACAAAAGTATTGTGTTTTTTTATTGTTTCAAACACATAATATTATCATGGTCAATGGTCACAGTTATTAACATGCCCCTCTATTTTTTACTTTTTAATTTTTTTAATAGCATCTGCATTCAAGAGTATAAGAAATGGACGTGTAAGCAGTTTCACAATTACATCGATGAGGGGCAGCACTTGATAATCTGCACAAACCACATAGAACTTGCGAGAAGAAATTTCCGTGGTGGATTTTCATTGGTTCTCTATTAAAACCCTGTCTCCCTCAGCCAATCAGAAAAGCGAAACGCTAGTGTACGTAACTGCGTTGTCAGGGGGGGTGGGGGTAAAACAATAACAACTGTTATCGTGTCAGAGTTTGAAGCCTGGTAGCGAAGGACGGTTGGTGAATTTTCTTCTTGCTAAGTTGTCCGGTATGTAGTTAATCTAGAGGTGCATGTTTATGCGTTCTTGTTCGGTATTTCATAGCTTCGTCGATTAAATTAATGGATGCACAGCGAGCCTGCGGAGTATTTATTTCACTAACGTTTATTGGGCTTCGCGAAAGATACGATAGCTGCATCAACTTCAAATTTTAACGACATCATGTTATTTATGTGCGAACAGTTCTAACCCATACGTGTTATAAAATAATGTTTAGTGTTTTAAAGCCGTTACTTCTATTGTCAGGGACCGTTAGAGCTTATGCCAGCCATTGTTTGTCAACAGTGTGGCTGAATGAAAAGGGGAGGGAGAGCCGTTGGCTTGCAGCATGTCTGAACATGTTTATTTTCTCTTTCGATGTCACAGGTAATATCGGGAATTCTGTTTTTGCACATTTCTGCTGCAAAAGCTCTTTTCTACTGTAAAAAATGGCAGCTGATTGCGAAGCTTGGCTGAACGCGAACCCTGTTGGTGAGTAAAAGCCACAAACACGCTGCTTTTTAAATGCCTCATCAGCTGGATCGGATGAGTTGCAGCGGGACTTTTTTATCATGTGGATGTGGTTAATTCACTCACGAACAACACTTATTGGTTTTATTTCTGCAGCTTAAACTGTAGTTTGAGGTTGAATTTGAAACTGAGATATGCTTTGCTGAAAGTGTAATTTCCCGCACGGTATGTTTTTTGCACTGAAAAGATGGCACTTATTTGGCTTTGTCATTCAACAGAGGCCGAAGACCTCAGCGATTCCTTCATTTCTGGAGAGGAAGACAACGGAGGATTGGCTGTCACAAATAAAAATATCAATAATGAGATCAATGGCAATTGGTTATCCTCATCCAGCACCAGCATCCATGAAGCACGTCTGAAGGCAAAAGCTAAAAGGAGGCTGAGGAAGAACTCCTCCAGGGACTCTGGCAGGGGGGACTCCCTCAGTGACAATGGGGATGTAGCTAGAGGAACCTCTGCTGCACCCACCAGTCCCAAAAGCAAGCTGCTGGACAGAAAATCCCGGCTGGGGAAAGGCAGAGGCCTTCCAAAGAAAGGTAAGAGGACTTTTCTTTGGTTTATTTTTAAGTTATGAGAGAAATCGAAATTAATCAGAATAATGAAAAATCCCAGGTTTCAATGGGAATGCCCTGCACCACTTTAAATCCTGCTGTTGTCATCACATGATGGTTTTCTAGTGACAAGCCATAAACCAATTAGTCTGTAAACAAATGGGCAGTTGATTTTGGAAAGCTCATACCCTTTATGTGCTCCTCTCTTGTCTTGCCATCTGTCCAGCAAAGCCTGTCTGGAAATTTCCATAACAGGATAAAAACAATCACTGTCACTGTTTAGCATGTTGTCCAAGAATTTAATTTTGTCATTGATTCTCACACAAAGGATTTGATGTTTGTATTCATATTTTAGCCCACACTTTTAGTTTCTATTTCAGAGGAAATTGAGTGTGAAGTCATTTGGGGGCGTTTGATGTTGTTTTAAATTTTTGTTTTTGTGTTGTTTAATGGAGATGATCTACAGTGGTGGAAAAAAGATTTCGAACACCCTTACAAATGTACACAATCACAAATATTTTCAAATTAAAGAATTGTAGTGGCTTTTTTCAGGTTTTGTTGCATATTTTTTGCTGTGGCCGTAAAAAAGAAACTGCATTTGAAGACCTAAGAGTGATTCAAATTGCAATATTTTGAACATGTAATTTGAACATGTATTTATTGTTTTTTGTATGCATTCTGTTCTATCTTTTGCTTATATTGTACAGTGCTTTGGTACAACATTCTTGTTTTAAATGTGCTAAGAGAAAATGAGCTGGGATGGTTTAGATTTTTTTCCCAAATGCATGGGGTGCTCGAAAACTTATTTCCACTTTTTGTACTGTGCAGGTCAGTGATAGCTATGAACAGATGTGTTTTCATACATTTGCACGTTTGCTCCTCTGACATGTTCCCTTTTACAGTCTCACACACATACAAGCAGGTCAGGCTGACTGTGACAGCATTTCTCTGTTTTGTCATACAGGTCTTCATTTAGTGATGTAACCTGGCACGCTCATGTGTACTCCATGTTCCTTCGGACCGCAGTACAGTTTAGACATCTTGCTCTTCCCATGGGCAGTAGAACTAGGGCAGGTCTAGTTTGACTTGGCACAGAGTCTATTTTCTTTTCGGGTTACATAACAAGACTGCCACACCAGTGAAAGCCAGTCATTTAAACTTGGAGCTCTGTTGCATTAAAACTTAATGCATTGTGGTTTTGAGACACACTCACGGTGGGTGTGCAGAATTCAAAGTGTAGGGAAAACCTAAACAAGAAGTCACTGTAAGATAAGATAAGATACTTTATTAATCCTTCACGGGAAATTGAATGTTGTTACAGCAGCAGCAATAGCGCACAATCATTTAAAATCGTTCAGCACCTAATACACAACTATGCAGGAACAGGATGGATTTTCACAATTAATGTGGGCTGAGCTAGATATAGTGATATCTCCACATACTGTACTGGGTGGGACTAAAGGAGCATGTTTACAAGCTGCTTTGGTGCTGGGCTTCTTAACTGTCTGCAATCTGCTGGTGCTGACCTAAGACCCCTCAGTGTTTGTTGTTTGCGTCTACACATAAGATGCAGTCTGAGCTGCATATTAGAAGCTGCTGCTGCAGCATTACATGTTTGCCTGCAGAGCAAAATATACCTAAAAACAACGGCTAATACAGTCATTTGTGTAGAATTCAAAGTGCAAAGTGTGAAAACTGGCTTTACAGTGTGTGTACTGAGGAGAAGATGTGAAAAATGAGCAGCTAAGAGGCTCCAGTAAACAAAAGCTTTGTTTACATGTTTGTTACAAGCGTCTCATCGTCACATAGAGGGATTATAACACAATATGTTTGCTTTGGGGATTTGAATTACTGTACTGGCCATTGGGATTACACAGATTAAACAAATGCATCAATATACAGCAACAGGACTATTCTCATGACGCTTATTTTTTGTGGCAGTGTGAATTTAACCACACTAAGTTCTATCAAATCTTTACATTTATGTGTTTTTTATGTCTGGGAGGAGCTTGTTGCCATTTCCACTTTTAGCTTTCAACAATGAATTTATCTTTTCTTGGAATGAATCTACCTTTAACTTGTTCCTGGCTGAAGTCACCACTTACCGAGCTGAACACTTACACAGCGTACTTCATCCTCCATGATGATAACATCAAAAATATTTTGAGCTCATGGTGATTTAAAACTGTAATGGGGTGGTGATCCTCTCACAGCATGTGTGCAGTGAAGCTCTGATGTGATGAGGTAATTCAGGGTGGAATTAGTCCTTCTGTTACAGATTGAGTTAGGCTGCAGGTTATTTCCAAGATTTAAGCTGACAAATGTTCGAAAAAAATCCTAAATGTGATGAATATGCCAGGTATATCTAAGATGCTCTCCCACTATGAGGTCAGCTCTTTAAACTATAACATCCTGTGCCCTCACCACCTCACGCTTTTGTTTTATGCGCTTTGAAAAGTCTCCTTTTGTGTGTTTTTAAAGGGGTGGTGTAAAGACATCCCGATTCTCCCATAAATTACAGCATACATTTCTTTCCAATAGGTTTTTTCTCTAACAAAACACCTTCAGTTTCAGGTTAATTGAATACGAGGAATACTAAACCTACACCAGTTGTGATCTCCTCTCTGTCTAACATTATCTCTGACTTTTGACTGCAGGTGGAGCAGGAGGAAAAGGTGTGTGGGGTAGATCTGGTGAAGTTTATGGACCAGTAGAAGTTGATGAGAAAGACCCCAACTATGATGAAGATCAGGTACTAACTCTAATGTAGACAGATTTCATTACTGCTGGTGTCACGTGTGCTGCTGCTTGCATGTGTCATCAGATAGCTCAATGCAGGTTTTCTATTATTTCACTATTAACCACGACTGTACGTCTCTGCCGAATGAAACAGTATCACAACTATAAACTTTATCAATACCTGACTATTATCAATTAAACTGACTAGCATAACTTCTTAAAGTCAAATAAGAACAAGTAGTTGGCCCTAAATACAGATAAGAAATATGACTCGTGAATTTTGGAGAGAGTAATTCCCAGAGTTAAATCTGAGATCACATGTCTGAGTTTTCTTTTAGACTCAGATCTAAGCTGCAGAAACATAACTTAAGCTGGATCATTTTAAAATGTTTTAAAAGACTGACCTGTGCTGCACATTTTACTGGGCTTCTGAAGAAGAAAAATTGCAGGCCTTGGTTTTATTAGTAAGTGGCTTACTGTAGCTGCCTCCCAGCACCAAAAAGAGTGTTAGTTCCGTTTTAGTAGCTCTATATTGGTCTCCTGTTGCTGTAGTTAAATAAAACCAACAACACTGCTAATATCTGCGTCTAGCATATGTATGCGTGTGTGTGTTTGTGTTTACAAAAGCTCAAAACCAAGCTTGTCATCTGAGCCTTTAACGTGCAATGACTGTTAACTCCACATTTTTCTGACAGGAAAACTGTGTGTATGAGACGGTGGTCCCCCCGCTGGATGAGAAGGACTTTGAGAAGACGGTCGCCCCTATAGTGCAGGAATACTTTGAACACGGAGACACAAATGAAGTAGCTGTAAGTGCTGCAGAGTGTCGTTCTGTGTGTAGATAACAACCCACCAATATGCTTCCGTGTCATCGAAATGATTTCCTTTTCTGCTTCCAGGAGCTGCTTGCAGAGCTGAACCTTGGGCCCATGCGGAGCGAGGTGCCCTCCCTGGCTGTGGCTCTGGCCCTGGAGGCCAAGGCTAGCCACCGGGAGCTCACTTCCAGGCTGCTGGCTGACCTGTGCAGCTCTGTTCTGTCCCACGACGACATGGAAAACTCATTTGACAAACTGCTCCGAGAGCTGCCGGATCTCGTCCTGGACACACCCGGAGCCCCCCAGGTTGGTCTGCTTTGGTGCTATTATTCTACTTTTGAATGTGGGTTTGATATCCTCCATTTAAGTCCTCGAATGTCCATAACTTGTAGAGAGATGGTGATGAGTGTCAGGGATGGGCGTAATTAATCAGTGATTGATTAATCGATTAATAAGATTTTAATCAACTACCTTAGCTTTCAATCGTTTAATTGAATGCTTCTTTAAACTGGTGCTGAAGTTGTATTGTAAGTGCATATTTTCCAGTGTAACCAGTGAATGAATCCCATTTAACTCCCATTTAAGAGTTCATCCTGTAATAAAAATCAAAATGAGGAAACACACTAGGTTTTTCTACAAATAATAATTTAAGTATAGGCTATAAATATTAAATTTTAGTATAGAAATATTAACAATTGATAATCAATCATTTAATGCTCCTGATAATTGATTTAGACACTTTAAATGAATGACTATCCCTTATGAGTGTTGAAACAAACTGAATGAAAACAATCAAATATCTTTTCCTATGTTTTAAATCTATACAAGCTCACAGAGTGGGAGGAAAAGTTATCTTATAGTAGTTCTTTTAAAAAAAATCTTTGGAGATTAAACTTGTGTGCAAAAACTGCTGTTCATTTCCACTTGTTTATATCAGCGCGACACTCTTTGCATTCAGCTGCCTGTTTGCTTCTTGTTTGAGAAGTGGGTTAGCCGAGGGGAACAACGCTGTGGTTTTGACACATTGGTTTGCGAGAGAAAGCCAGCGTGCTGTGTGTTCGCGTTTGAGCTCTTTCCTTTTCAGCCGGCACAGACACGAGATCTCCAGCTATTGTCTGTCTGTGCTCGTAAAATGCAAGCTCAGCAAAGAATGCTTTGGGGTCCGTTTGCTATCCTTCCCCCTCACCCCTCCTTCAGCCATCTGATTCTGTCTCATCGGTCATTTGTGTCTCACTCTCTCCGTTCTCAGTGGGTTTAAAGGGGCATTATGATTCTGCCCTTCCCCCCATTGCCCCTCCTTCTGCTCTCTCACGCAGTATCTCTCAGTCTCACACACACTCACTCCTTTTCTACCCATATGCCTGCCAGTCTAGCCACAGTGACGGGTGTGATGAGATGTAGCTGCCTCTTGTCTGTACAGGAACAATGAGCAGCAGTGAGTGCAGGCTTTGTGGAGGCCAGAAGAGCAAAGCCAGCTCTTTCGCTTCCCTAAAACATGCGCTCACACTACTGTAAACAAAGACACACGTGCCCCAGAGGCCACTGTCAGTCATCTGTACTGTCAGTGTTTTCATGGGGCCTTCGAACTAACAGAATAAAAACTGTCACCTCATAATGTGTACTGTCAGATTGTGGCTGGATTTTTGCACCTAATAAAAATCACTCCCACTGATTTTATTTAATGATTAGAGGACAGAATAACGGATTGACTAAGAAATATTATCATGAGGTTTAACTAAATTGTGATTTGTAAAAGATGATGCCTTGTTTACATTTACTGATGTTTCTCTTCCAGCTGGTTGGCCAGTTCATTGCTCGTGCTGTTAGGGACCAAATATTGTCCAAGAACTACATTGACGGCTACAAAGGCAAAGTTGACTGCGAATATTCGAGGTAGGTCATTTTTGGTGACATATTTGTGATTGCCAAAAATCTTATGGACTGTTATTAAAAGATTGATTAGATTAGAAGAATTGTGTTTTTAAAAATGCTGAATTACAGCTAAAGCATCAGATCTGTGCAGCATGGTGGTGGTATTTCCATGGTATGGGCTTATTATGACAGCCTAGGATCATGATGGATTGCCATTATATCTGAAAGAATAAAATCTGGTTTAAACGGCAAATTCAAAAGGGGGAACATGTTAAGGCTTTGAAATACTATATTTTAAAACTGACTCAAGCATGGTCACTTCTCATTACAAAAAAGATGGAATGGCAACATCCAAGTTTGAAGCTTTAAAATGTCACCCAACAATCCGGTTCCTGTCCTTACAGGGGGAAATTCTACTGTCCCCACTTCTGCTATCATGTAGATGCTCCTATCTGAAGTGTCAACAATGTTAATAGCAACAGTTGCTCAAACTTTTAAAAAATAGGTTTTAATCTGAGTCCAAGCCACAGGGAAATGAACTTCTCACCTGTCATCTTCTTTTCCTTTAGGGTGAGTAAAATATTATTACATCAGTTTAAATATGTATTTTTCCCCATCTTCAGGGCAGCACTGGATCGGGCAGCCGTACTGTTAAAGATGAGTATGGGTGGGCTTCGCATAGACAACCAGTGGGGATCAGGAGGGGGGCAGAGACCCGTCACACAGCTCATTAAAGAGGTAAGTTACATGGGCAGAAATAACACCATTTCACTTCTTTGACCAGCTCCTTCTTTCTGTTTGGCATTGGAGTTAACAGTGGCAGTGCAAGCTGTTAAACTATTATTCACCTTATTATTAACAAATGAAATGCTTCAGGGTTGATTATTTTTACTATGAGTTTATTATCACGCCAGATGAACCTGCTGCTGAAGGAGTACATTCTGTCTGGAGACTGCAAGGAGGCTGAGAGATGCCTGAGAGACCTGGAGGTTCCCCATTTCCACCACGAGTTTGTCTATGAGGTAATTATATATTATAAAAAAGTGTAAACAATCAAACCGAAATACAAAAGCGGGTACGGTATACACTTTTTTTGTTGCCTGAAAGAGAAAAATATTACATAATTAGTTCTAAGCTACTGTATCAGCATTTTAGTCGCCTTATAGTATAATCCCTAAAGTCATATTTTGTCCTAAATTGTGATATATGTCTAATTCCACTTTCTTCATAGTGTACACCATTGCCTATAAAACTTTAAAAACTTGATGCCATAGAGCTAATGATTTAAAGTTTTCGTCTGTCCTAAGGATTGTAAACATTGTACCTTGTGGTCTAAACTAAGGCCATAAGTAAAATAATCATTTCATAAAGAAAGTAACAACTTGGTGGATGTAAAACTGTGAATGTCTGTGGCGCTTCCCTCAGGCAATTGTGATGGTGCTGGAGTCCAATGGAGAGAAAACACAGAAAATGGTTTTGCAGCTACTCAAGTCTCTCTCCCTGTCCTCCATCATCACTGTGGACCAAATGAGAAGGGTAAGGTTCCCCCTGCTGTTTGAATTGAGCACTGCATCTAGTTTAACCACTGTGGTTTGTTTGGTTAAATTATTTCTCTTCTCTCTTCTTTAGGGCTATGAACGAGTTTACATGGACATTGCTGAAATAAATATTGATGTTCCCCGTGCATATTTCATCCTGGAGCAATTTGTTAACAAGAGCTTCAATGTGGGGATCATTGACGTGAAGTTAAGAGATCACTGTCCCACCCTGTGAGTGCACTGATTTTCATAAATGCACACTATTACAGTACGTTCATGTCTTAAGTGGGTTCCTGTTCATTAATGATGTTTTTAATCTGTTTATCAGGAACCGCAAGAGGTTTGCCAGCGAGGGAGATGACGATGTCGTCAAACTTGAGCGATACTGAGGAGGCCTTTCTATTTACCAGAATTCCTGAAAAGGAGAGGATGAAACTACTTTTACGATTTCGTATTTTTCAGAATAGTTGAGTAAAGTTTTCTCCCTTCTGACAGTAAAATTCTGAAATTGAGGTGGGGTTAAAAAGAACTGCACTTTTGATTGAAACCGAAGTAGATCACTTTCAAAAGGTGTTTCTATACAAACATTTACATAAGCTATCCCGTGAAGTGCCACACCTCTCAGTGTTAGTCATTCCATGTTGTTTTGTACAGTATTTTATTTTCTGGTTCCTCTGCCACTCATTTTGTGTTTTCCAAAAAGCTGTGTTTGTACAGAGGTAACTGGTTTGTGTTACAAGCTTTATGAAAAGTATGAAAAATAAAGGGAGGATATTGGTTTAATGCAATACTAGCTCTTTTAAAAGCTGCTGTTTTGAATGCTGTTGACTTTTCCCCCTTTACCTGCTAAATCACACAAAGATGTCATTGTGAAGGTATGATTTTATGACTGAGTAAAAGAAAAAAAAGTCAGATTACTTCTTAAAATGGTGTAGTTTTTATTTTTGTATTTGGGGAGCAAAATACACCAGTATCACTCCTTGTTTGTTCATTAAATCACTATTAAAGGTGTCTGTTTTTTTATTTTCAATACCAACACCATAAATACCATGGCTACAACTCACAGCACGAAGAGGGAGCCATTGCTAGAAACCGTTCATACAAAATTATAGGGGCAAAAATAAATATTCAACAAATGCAAGCAGTTGATCATATTAGACTGACTGCTAAAGTCTCGTTCACACTGACAAAAAAAACAGCAACACTGCCTCTTACTTTCTTCTTTCGCACTTGTGCTCTGAAGCCAAATGTACACAAACTCCTGCTTCTAGTCCTCCGCTTAGCATCTACTGCATCTGCTCCTTCATTGCCAGTTCCTGCTGTTTGACAGCTTCTTGGGCCTCCATCTGCATCTTCTCCAGTTTTTCAAGGGTGACTGATTTGAGTGGCAGCAACTTCGGCTTACACAGAACCATGGTAGGGACATCTTCCAGAGAAAGCTGCCCTGTGTGGGAGGCAAAGGAAAACAAAACAAGCAATGAACTTTGGCTCAGATTGCAAAGATAATTAGAGACTCCTATCTGATAGTTTCTTGTATCTTGAGCACTTTTTTTAAAAAAAAATAGTTTGGTTTATTTTACAGGGGCACTGTACATTAACAAACATCACTGTAAATGAACCAGAATGAGACAAATGGCTTTTATATCTGAAGTCCATGGAAAAGGAGAAAAATAAACGGGATAATATTCTGCAGATGATCAACAACAATGAAGATAAATGTACAGTAAAAAGTCTAAAATACAGTACATAGTCTAAATTAAGTAAACTACTAAGAAAAGGTTAAAACTGACATAGGATAATGATAAGGCCAACACATGTCTCGTGCACTCAAAAATGTTAATGATGACTTATATTAAACCAGTGTTTTTACAATCCTTATTGAATGTATCGTATGGCTGGTTCTCTGATTATCATCGAGTTCCAGCCCTGTGCAGCTATCAATGAAAATGCTTGCTAAAAGCACATTTTCATAGAACAACATAGCAGTTTCCTCTTGCTGCACCATTGGTCAATATGAGTTTTGTCTAATGTTTACAAACCGTCTAAGTGAATTTTCTGAAGAAATTTACATAAGAAATAATGCAAGCTTCTGAATCGTGATCAAGAGAAACTGCTGATTATTATCATGCTGGTCAGGTATTACTCACCCATGCTAGAAACATTTTACACATACTGTGTTCAGTCTTTGAACAGCTTGCTGATAAAACTAGAAATGCCTTATTACTTCTCAGCTTAGTAGTTGCATAAATAACATAATTGTTTAAAAACTCTGAAAACACTGAAGGAGCACAGAGCATCATTTGACTAATTGTGCAAGCTTTGACAAATTTCACATTTCTCAACAGTTCACTTGTTGTACTGGACGTCACAAACAAGCTTTTGTAACTACTGCTGTCCAAATAGCAAATCGCTGCCATACAAACCTTGTTTAGGCAGAACTTCTCTGAAAACTGATTTGACCTCTGGCATTGTGTCTTCTGTGCGCGCTGAAAGGTAAGCAGATAGGTTTAAAACTTTCCAACATAATCTCACACAAATTCAAGAAACTAAAGTATGAAGTTCAATAGGCTTAGGATTGGAGATCTTATGCAACAGGCTGACGACTCAAATTCTTTATTATTTGTGGTTGTTGCTAAACAATATAAGGGGGAAAAAACCAAAGCGCTGGGTATTTTCTACTTGAAAATGAAGCTTATTCTCATGATGCGATTAGCTGTATCTACTCGGTCACAAATGATGAAACTATTAATATATAATATTTAATAATTAATATATAACAATGGATGCCACGAATAAACATCGATATTTGTAATGAAAAAAGAAAAAGAAAAAAGGTCTTGCAATTTTATCTATTTAGCTATTAAAAAGGCTTCAGAAAAATGTTAAGGTTATTTTTCAAGATCTTATAATATACATTGTAGTCTTACATTTGATAATTACGTTTTAACATCCTCAACTTCCCCCTAAAATTGTTACATTTAGCAACAGAGCTAACCCGATTGACGGAGCTGTTAGGCTAACTAACATTAGCAAAAGCCTCAATGGCTACCTACAGAGGCCCGGCTAAATTAACGGTACACTACCGTTAGATGTTCCCTTTTCTTACTGCCTTTTACAAAACCAAAAGTAAATTTATATTGTAATATGACTAAACAGACCAAATATATACGTACGTAAACGGATTTGACTTTGCAAGCCGCTGGGAAAGATTACAACGGTTGTCAAGCCAACGCTTCCGCGTATATCACGTGATTTTCTTCTGGGTTTGTTTCACAAGTCACAGGGATTTACTGACACTTAGGGACGGCTTTCGCAACAACACAACAAAAAAGTTCCTCTTTTAATACACCTTTTCACTCCTGCATATACTATGAAGTATTCAAAATATATTTACTCATAGATAATTTGATATGTGAAAAACTGCTTTGTTTTTTTTTTCTTTTCTTTTTTTCTAAGTATTGCAAACGTGGATAGGCCTACCGGAAATAAGGGCATTATTTTAAATATTTTCTTCTTGGCCCACGATGGACTGACAACCTGTCGGGTGTATCCTACCTCTCCTCTGTTAGGATGGGCCACCACACCACCTGGATGTCTTTTTTTTAACTTTACTATTCAGTTCTACCCTGTGACTGTACATATCGGGAATATCCAATTTAATACATTATTTTCCAATCCGAATTAAACTTAATCAAGAAAACAATTCACACATGACTGTTCTGCTATTCATTCCACAAACATGGTGGTGAAGTTTACAGATGACACTACCGTGGTGGGTCTCATATCAGATAATGATGAGACATGCTACAGGGAGGAGATCCATCTGGCAGGATGCTGTTCAGATAACAACCATGTCCTAAAGACTAGTAAGACCAAGGAGGCCATTGCGGACTTTAGAAGATCCACTTTATTGATCTGACAGGGGAGTAATCCACCAGTTGCAGCAGCACAGAGGTAACGCATAAATAAGGAAGATGTCAATAATAATGCAAAAAAATTATAATAAAGGTACAAAAATGTAAAAAAAAGTTCAGAAATAAGTCACCTAGAAAATAATTTACAACAGCAAATTTAAAAATCAATGATTTAATACAAAAAAATAACATTTAAAATAGCAAACAATTAAGAATTGGGTCATTCTCCACCTTCAGTGCTACTGAAAGATTTATGTCTCTGTATTAACATGTGGTACTTTATGATGCTTTCATATTAGCTATTCTCAGTATTTCTTTGGCTTTGCCAAGATCCTGTTGATTAAAGTTTGTCACTTTGGCTCACACCATTGAAATAATCCAGTGCAGTGTGGAAACTTAAATCTCTACTGCATACACATTGACAGATGACATTTTAGCCAAACAGGAACCGTCACGTGTCCACCAATCATACTTCAACGGAGACACCTTACATACAGGATTGCATTACTCCTAACTTAACAGCTGGGTATTTGTTTCCGTGATTAAAAGCTACAGTTTAGATTTCTGACACATAAAACTCAGGGAAACTAAGATCTGTATCCAACCATCCATCCATCCGTCCGTCCGTCCGTCCGACCGTCCATCCATCCATCCATTTTTTACCCATTTATTCCAATAATATGGGGTCACAGTAGAACGGGAGCCTATTCATTTTTTTCCTTTTCTTTTTTTAACTGATCTTTGTGCTCCAGGATATGAATATTTAAAATTCTTCAGGATGATATTGTCAGCTAATATTTTGGTATAACCATCATCAGCCATTTCCAGTGCCTATAGACCTTTCACGCTCATGCAGCCCTTGCAGGCTGACACAGGCACGCTCAAACCATTTTGAAATGTGATGAAAAATAATCTTCAGCTCATCTGACCTAAAAAACCAAGTACTTTGTTTCTGCACGTCTTCATGCTCTTCAGCTAATTTTTATCTTGAAGTTTGTACCTAAGAAGGGGGAGGGCTTGGACACCACACGTAGTAGTTGCAACTCTCCTGATTTTCTCTGATAAGGCTGAATCTCTTGCCTTTATTGTGCAAGTAGGGCTCTGTTAGTGACACCATTCTTGTTCGACAATAATCGGGGCTTTCGTTAGGTTGACAAATCCTCTGTTTAGTGCTGCAAGTCTGTTTCATCTTTATCTTCAACTTCATCTTCATGAAGTATGTCAGTAAGCTTTCTCACTTCCTCTGGTGATGTGGAACCACAATGCAGATATGGCTACATGCGCAACAAGCAGAAATGTTTACAAAACTGAAGGTCTTATATAGATCTTCATGTGCTTGCAATATAGTGACAACAAGCTTGTTCACTTTTGACTTGCATTTAATCCCTTTTATGTATTTAATTTTTACTTATAAAAGGAAACTGCTCTACATGTCGGCTTGATAGAGTATTATGCAAGTAAAGTCAAATAATGTCCACCCATGTCAGTATACACTTGATCTGAAAATCTCAGAGTTTGCTACACAACAATCAAGACACACCACCAAGAAGCTTTCCAAACAGTTCAAGGAATTCGTTGTGAAAAAGTACAAATCAGGACTGGATAATAAAAGTACCATATCAAACCTGTGTAGAGAGAGCAATCCACCAGAATTCACAGACTTATCAAAGAGGGCATTAATCAAAGAGGCAAAAAGAGACCAAAGATAACCCTGACTGGAAAGTTCAACAGTGGAAACATTTCTTTAGAAGAGTTATTCAAAATACCTAAAAAAGCAACTTAAAAAGCAAGATAAGCTTAAAATTAGATTTTTTAAAAGGAAAAAAAAAAAGATACATCAGATGTCATCACCACAAGTACTCCATCTACACAGTGAGACATCATACAGTGGGGATGTTTTCCACCAACAGAGACCAGGGAACTGGTCAGAACTGAGGGAAAGATCGATGGTGCTAAACTTGGAGAAACTATATTTGCCAAACACATACAGACCAACCCTTAGACACTTGCCATTGTAATCAATGCAAAAAGATAGCTGTACAAAATACTGACATTGAGAGTGGGAATGAATATGCACACCCTACTCTCTTTTTTCTTTTTTTAATCTTGTGGGTTTTTAAAATTTGGACTTGGAATCCCAGCAAAAATCTATTTATATTACAGACTGGAATGCAAAGAGGGAGGAGGGGAGGCTTGTGCATGGTACTTAGTGGCAGTGATCATTCTAAGCAGTGAATTTCATGTCTGGAGGATATATTCAAGTAACTATGTGACTTTTGGTTTCATCTGGGTGTAATGAGCAATATTATTTTTTTTTGATAACTTAATTAAATCATCTGTTTAATCTGAATATCTCTTTCTATTTTCATTATAACCACTGCTGAAAAAAACCCTGCATTACTTACTAGGTATACATGTGTCATACATGTAAATATTTGTAAAATAATGCATATTTGATTGCATTTGAAAGTCTCGTGATAACATTGGTTAGGCGTGCGAATGACGCAGTTTGGTGGCCGGAGAGGGAGGGGAGCAGAGCAGCAGCAGTGTAGGAAAAGAGGAGGAAGGAGCGAGGATGGCGGAGTCACACCTCTGAAGGTAAATCACTTATTTTACCATATTATTACTGCAGGTTTGGATTCTCCCAACACAGCCAGGCGACACCGAGAAGATGATAAATTCGCCTGCCAAAAAATGGCAGGCGACTTTATTATTTGTGTCATTATTTGGTGGCCAATACGAACGCAATCTTTTGTTCAGCTTCGGAATGGCCGCTGTTTTTCAGAGTGTTTTCTCTTTTTCCTTCCACTAATTTTCTGTACGGAAACGGCGGAGGGGTTTAGTGTAACAGTCGCTCCACGCATTGGGTGTCATCCGTGGCTGCTCGTCTTAGTATATCGACAGTCTCTGCCGGGTAATGTCGTTTGGTGTCCGCTCCCTGCCGCTCAGCTGGTTGCTGCAGAGATTTCTACTCTCGGGCGAACTCACGGTGGACAGGTCGGTCCGCGTCCGTCAGCCGCTCCGCTCGGGCCTACGTGAAATACAGCAATGCTTCAGATTACGCTAACTGCTGGATGTTAGTATAAAATGTGTGCGAGAAAACATTGATACCGCCCACGATGTATAACGACGGCATTCTGTTTTGTATTGTCATATTATTTGATTATGTTACACTTCCTCGTTTGAGGAAAAACGACCGTTAGCTGGTGGGCTAAATTGTTTGCTAGCTGATGTTAGCAATTTAGCAGTCTGGCATAACTGACGTTTGCTGTGCTGTTGACGTTTAGCTTAGCTGTTATTTCCTGCCTTGTTGTCAGTCGGTTTACAACTGTTTTTCTAAATAAAATAAAAAAATCCTGTAGCAATTTACCTAGTAGATGATTTCTAGATAAGTTCCATTGCTGGTTTGGCTGACATTTATTAACATTTTTGTGTTTTTATTTTACTACGCGGTTAACTAGTTGGCGTTAGGTCAAAAGTCACAACGTTATTATTATTATTATCATCGCTCTAAGTGCTAACGTCTAAGTATTATTGTCACACCAATGACACTGTACCAATAACCCTTCTTATATTTTTCTTTGCTGTTCCTTTTATGTAAATTGATTAATCTCTGAAGACTTCCTGGCTTCCTGACCTGGTGGCCACCGACTTGTCGGTAATCTGTTTCTGAGAATTTATCATCTGCACACGTAGCAGTCATGGTACCTGGGTCATGTTGGAGTGCTGAGTAGTATCAGAAGCAATAGCTGCCACCTCATCTCTGTTTTGAAGTATTTGAAACCAATATTGCCCAGAGAATCATCAGATCCCACAGACCAGATTATTTCAGACATAACAGCTGAATAGTAACATGTAACAACATGGATGCACAATGTCAGTATATTTAATTCCTTAAAGTCTGGTATCACATCAGAACACTAAAGACTGATTTGTTTATTCATCTTCTGATCAGATAATGCTGGTGTATATTTGGTGATGATGAGCTGGCATGGTGATTATACATGCATTATAATGGTGAAGCAAATGAAAGTTCTATCTTTGCCTAAAAGCACTGGCAGTAACAGATGGCCCCAAGATATCCTTAATGGAACCATCATTAGTGTGTATGTGGGAAGTTCAAGAAGCCCTTTATGGTAGTACTGTGGTAGTGTTGATGGACACACATTAGCTTTTTGTGCAAAGCAGTTTTTGTAATCAGCCTAATATTTACTTTGACTTTAGAGTGGTAATGAACAAAGTGCTTGCAATTATTGCTACTACTGGTTTACACGATTAATCACTCCAACTTCAGTATCTTGCTCCAAATAAAATATGACAAATACGAAAAAGCAGCACAAAATGCTCTGCATAGTATCGAGCCTAAACATGTTGGTATATGAAATGCACGCTTTCACGCACCCAAAAGTATATAAATAAGCCAAATGCTCTCATTTACACGCACATGAACTTATATAAGTTTAATGTACAGCTGTGAAAGTCATTCTAAAACCTGTCAACACTCTAGGTATCTCTTTGTATTAAATTTTTCAGATAAACGCACAATTAATTTTGTGGCCCTCCACTAATTTTATGTACAAATTATTTGTTTGGAATTCCTTAAATTTTAACCTTTACTTGTTCCAGCCCATCCAATACTATGATTGTTGTATCACAGATTTAGTGGGGTATGGCTAGCTGAATGCTTTCTAGGTGAGGCTGTAGGTTTTTGCAGTAATGTCAACATCCGATAGACCATGCATGTTTATTTAACAACAGTAAGCCAATGTGAGGTTATGTTGAGTATATTAAGCACATTTTATTTAACTGGTTGGGAAAAAAATCCTCCAAGAATCATGTCTGGGGTTTGAAGTATTTTCATTATTTTTTGTGATTTCAATATTAAACTGTAAATTTAACTTGCTGGTACCATGAAAAAAAGAGTACTTTCTACTTTGTTAATATTTGTTTTCATGATTTGGTGTGACTAAAAGCTAAAGTTCTTTAAAACAGACTAAAACAAATGTTCTTAGTCACAATCAAGTGATAACGTAATCATCATAAATGTAATTGTCAGTAGTGATTGTTGACTTATAACTTTTGCATAGGAGAAAAATCTTTCCTTTGTTTTTTATTAATCAGATTTAGGGAGTGAACAATAACCCTTGTGGAGAGAAAACTCTGCAGTTGATTTTACATGCAGTTTGTTGTAAGGACAGTGATTTATCAAGACAGGCACAAAGAGTACGACCATAAAAGGAAATGGCTTGCACAGTAAAGTTTACATGGCCCCTGCAATTGTACTGGCCTGGTTATTCTCTTTTAATGTTAATAATTAAGCACACAGGTATGCCTGTCACACTTCATGTTGGATGTCCATCTCATTGAGGGCCTGAAATTCATTTAAAAACTATTGCTGTGATTTGTTGTGTCTTAAAGATGCGTCAGGGTAATAAGTCATTTTGGTGTCCCTTCCCTCCGTGCTCTGTTCTCTCCTCTGTCTCCTCTACTTCATCTCTTTCCATTTCGTAAGAATTCTGTTAAAACCAAACTTGTCTTGGGAAGGATCAGGCTCTGAAACCAGTATATACTGGTCAGGCTCTGAAACCAGCCGGTAAGGTTTGTGTTATTCAGTGAATTTCTGAATTGCATGCTGAATCCATGTTGATACGATTCCTGGACAATTTTGATCCGTTTATCATTTGTGTATCTCAGTGAAGCCACTTTCAGACTTGCATTGCAGAATATTTGCGGTGAAGTCCATTTGCCACCCTGTTTTGACGACTGGCTAATCCAGAACACTTCCCAGTATCTGAACATGGCTGGGATGCAAAAAGTCTGCGAGGAAGCGATATGTCTGAAATGACAACTCCGGTAAAAGAGCAGATGGGTTTTACCACAAACACTCCACAATGCAAGTCTGAAAGCAGCTTCAGTGCTTCTTATGTTGGAATGACCCCTTATTTATAAAAGCAGGACTTTTAGCACAGCTTTGTCAATTTATTTCCATCTCTTTCATGATTTAAAAGAAAAACATTGCAATTCAGTTCAGTACTCACACTGTTTGGTAACATCAACAGAAAAATATTCATACAGGGCCATATATTATTAAGTCTGGGTATGGATTACTAACGCATCAACAATCCAGTAAACCTGGTTATAATTCTGTAATCAATGGCCTAGTTAAATAAAACAGCAAATTGAAATATAATTGCAATGCATGGCTAAAGGGTTAATGATCTCAAGGTACACGTACTAAGTGACCACAACTTAACAGTGGGTGACCACTGGAATCAGTCTTTACCGCTGCTAGAAACGGCATCGAAGCGCTGTCACGTTCACACGACCGATATATTCTGAGCCAGATAGCCAGATTTTTTTCCTTCGCGCTGCTTGGTAATGTTTCCAGCACCAGCGCAACCTGACTTGGAGGGTTTGGGTCATTACCAACATCACTGACGCTACCACCATTACTCTTCCCTTCAGATGATGTAATATTAAGATTGTACATTTTAACTGGCTGTGTGTGGTTTGCCAGCGAATGCGACAGCAGAGGGAGCTCAGAGCTTAGAGCAACAAGAACAGGGCATGCTAAATCTGTAGTAGAAGCTTTCCTCTTCCTTTTAGTTTTATAGCTCTGATTCAAATTTTCACTGCACATTATTACACACCGCTATAATTGTATTCGGGAATTTCCCACATGAGAGCCAGGTTTTAGGGAATTGGTATTATATGCGCTTTTCTCACAATCCTACAGTGAATTTCAGGGCCCGTCATTATTTATGAGTACAAATGGCAATGGATACCCTTTTATTATTTACCAAACACATTAAGGCACGCTGTCTTGTAAGGGGTGCTACAATTCCCTCAACATTTCTTTACTCAAAAGGTCATATGACCCGTTGTGGTCGGGACTTAATGCTTTGAAGGCCACTTCTAAAGATTACTCTCAGCAGTCATAACCTTTTCTTTTAGCTCAGATCCTGAGCCAAACCTGCTTCTCTTTTTGCCACAGCTTAGCTTGAACTAGTGCTGAGGAGCTTTACACAGCAGCAACAGAGACTAAACAGACAGACTGCCAGAGAGATACCGGCTTTGTCATGGAAAGATCCAAAAGAATGCCTGTTGTTTCTTTGTGTTTTTTTGAGTAGAAATATGTTGAAAATTTTTGTCTTGTGCCCCAATAAAACCCACTAGGCTATTTTTGTTTAATGGAAGATAGTGGGAGGTTATGCTTAGTTCATTAAAGCGATTTTGTTTGTCTAGCGAAATGGTGCCTTATATATCATTATGCAAACTGAGCACCTGGAGTATTTTACATGTTTGTTGCATTATTTTTTTTTATTTTTTTCCTTTTGTGGTTTGATGATTTATTCAATCTTAATTCATCCTTGATTGTACACTTTAACCACTGAAGATCCAACTTGAAATTATTTGGTTATATACTGTATTTAAGTATATTTGTAATATTCAATAATATAAGTAATTTCTGTCAAGAGAGAAATCAAAGTGGGGCTTTGTTGAGACGAAAAAGCTTACTTTATTCTCAGCATGTCACCAGTCTGTTGTCTTTGAACACTACCCATTGCTCCTTGCTTTACTTTTTACTGTGCGTGATGAGCATGTTCGCTATTTCTTCCCAACTTTTTCTCGCTGTGATAGAACAGTCCGGCCTGTACTCGCTACAAAATGAAAGAAGTTTATGTGCTGTTTTCTTGACTTTGGATCAAGTTGTAAGAATGCATTTACATTGGCACTGTTTGGCCTGCTTCAAACGAACCCTGGTCCACTTACACAGATACTATGGTTAGTCTGGAGCAGTGGGATGCACATATGCACTGGTGTGGACCAAAGAGAACTAGGGTTGTCAGAAGAATTTATTCGAAGATACTAATCAGTACTAACATGTAGTATCTGGTAAGATATTAATTAGCAGTGGTATATCAATAATTAAATGGCTATTTACGTTCTGATCTGGAGGAAATGTTCTTCTCTGCTCCATCACCAGCCTGAAGCTGCTACTGGCTTATCCCAGCCTTACAGTCACATGTTAATGCTTTTTAAAGTAGACTGTAGGGAAAACCATTAAAATTTTCATCTTTTTAAATGTTTTTTTAATTCATAAATCTAGATAATCTTTACTAGTTTGTTCTGTTATTTACATGACCTGTTCTCCATTATTATGTCAAAAAGGAGACGCATAAGTTCACTGACTAGTAGTTGATTTAATTTTTTTAAGTTGAGTAGTTTTTGCACCACAGAGAGAAAACAGTGAGGAGAATATATATGCACAAACAAATATTGCTTTTATTAGAGCTTTTATCATATTAATAGGTTTATTATTTAAAAAGTTTTCCTGCTATAGTATTGAAAATAGTATTGAGCACCTTAGTATCGGTATCAAGTTTGAAATTTAAATATTGTTATAATCTTATGTGAACACCTCGCAGCGCATGTTAGATATCGCGGTGCCTAGGCATTTCATACTAAACAGATATTTGTGAAAACAGTTTGAACACCAGAGTAAAAACCCCAAGACTGTATAGGAGAACAATATTTTAATGTTAAAACTCCTGGAAAGAGTTATGAGAAGGTGAACAGATGCAGAGATCACATTTTCCTTTTTCTTTCTATCTTTTTTTTTTTTTTTTTTACTTTATTTTTCTACAATGTGCCACATCGTAGTAACATACATCGAATGAAATCCACATAATAACAGAGATCACATTTCCAGGCAGAGCCATTTAACAGGTCAAGGTGAAGATGCTCATAATGTGTGAAAAGTCTGAAAACAAATCATAACAATGAACTAAATTTCTTCTTTCTCCCCACAGCAATCATCAGAGGGATTTAAAAGGAAACTTGCCCAACTTTGCACCTTGCAAGAACTTCTATCCGAAGGGCCGAGGATTGTATGTCCAAACACTCAAGCATGTGGCCCCTGGATGCCATGAATCCCCTTCTTCGGAGGATTATTTCTCTCATGGCATTTTAGCAAAGGAACACAGTATCACTAGCATCCAAAAACTTTTGGATCACAAGGCCACTTTGTTTCAAGGGTTTTCATAAATGTGTTGGTCTGCATGGAGATGTTTTCTTTAAAAACAGTCTGTGTCCCTTTGTTTCTTTATAAATAACCTAACAAGAAAGTCCAGCTCTGCTGGAGGACCACTAACGTCAACATGAGTAGTACTTTAGGCAAAGAAAAAGATTCGAAAGAAAAGGACCCCAAAGGTGGTCCAGCAGGTAAAGAAAGGGAAAAGGAGGCAAAAGCTTTGGCCAGCTTAGTCAAAGATGGCGGCAAAGAAACAAAGACCAAAGGGAAAGAGGCCAAAGAAGGAAAAAAAGACACAAGCAGCTCAACACCAGGTGTAGCCTTCTCAGTCGACAATACGATAAAAAGGCCAAACCCAGCACAAGGTACACGCAAGAAATCCAGTAATGCAGAAGTCATCAAAGAGCTCAACAAGTGTCGGGAGGAAAACTCAATGAGGCTGGACCTATCCAAACGGTCCATTCACATGCTGCCCGCCTCCATCAAGGAGCTGACTCAGTTGGCAGAACTCTACTTGTACAGCAACAAGCTCCAGAGCCTGCCAGCTGAGGTGGGTTGCTTATCAGGTCTGGTCACTTTGGCCCTCAGCGAGAACTCTTTGACCAGTTTACCCGACTCCCTGGACTCCCTGAAGAAGCTTCGAATGCTCGACCTCCGGCACAACAAGCTCAGGGAGATACCGGCTGTCGTGTATCGCCTGACGTCTCTGACCACGCTGTATCTGCGCTTCAATCGAATCACAACGGTGGAGAAGGACATCCGAAACCTGTCCAAACTCACCATGCTCAGCATCCGTGAGAACAAGATAAAACAGTTACCCGCAGAGATAGGTAAGAAAAGGGCTCAAGTCATGCTTTAGATTTTACAGGGAGAAAAAATCTGACTTTTGGTCGAGTGGTTAAAAACGACAAAATGTTTGTTCCCAATTGTTTTCATAATGTATCATTTTCATTATTCTGTGTCTATTGTCTCACGGCGTTCTCATACTGCTAACTCTGTGCTGAAGGTTACTTGAGTAGACGGCCTCCCTGAACATTGTTTTGTTTGAATCGAAGATAATCATGCTGTGATGCTGGCTGTCGTGTTGTACTTTGAGTCGTGGCTGTATCAGCGTCTCTTTTTAAATATCTGTATTTATTGTGTATGTTTTTGCAGGGGAGTTATGTAACCTCATTACCCTGGATGTTGCCCATAATCAGTTGGAACATCTACCGAAGGAGATTGGAAATTGCACACAGATCACAAACCTCGACTTGCAGCACAATGAGTTGTTGGACCTTCCAGAGACCATAGGTATTTGGAGCCTAGCATTTTGAAATATTTAGGACTCAATATTTCAAAATATAGTTATTTTGATAACTATAAAAACAAAAATAATGCAGTTTGTTTTTTTTGTTTTTAGGCAATCTGGCAAGCATAAATCGCTTAGGTCTGCGATATAATAGATTGTCAGCCATCCCCAGATCGTTAGCCAAATGTCGAGAACTGGAGGAGCTAAACCTTGAAAACAACAACATTTCAGTGTTACCAGAGGTAAGAAGGACACAGACTTTAATCTTATAATAATACAAATTAGTAAAAATGACTGCTTGATGTTTTTATTTTATCAAGTGTTTTCCTTCAGCCTTAATGAAATTGCACCAGTCAGGTCAGAGCCTGCACCTGACATGTAGAAAGAAAACTATTTTCTTGTTAATATGAAACATCTTTGAATGCGCTGATTCATTTTTTATTTTGCTATGCATCCGGCTTAGTTGCTTTAATTCTTATCTTTGTGAAAGGAAAGGTTTGCTTGTGCATCCACCATGGGAGGGAAAAAGGTAACCAGGTGCATTTCAACTAAAGCATCCGGAACTTAGATGCACTGGGGTTTTCAAAGAGCTCAAATATTTTAGCAAAGATTCATTTATTCATTTAGTTTTCTTTGGGTATTTCTGTTAAGGTGTACTACAAATTTGACAAAATCCTTCTAGTTTGACTTTTTAGCAGTTTTACTTTGAATCTGTTAATGTCGCACATTTCTTTATCACTGATGTTTTTATCTTGTTTTAACTGTTTTTAAAATAGAAAGAACTGAGAATAACATTTAATCATTCCTGTGTCACTATTGTCTTATGAAGATTAGCTACTTAAATGTCATTGTTCCCGTCTTAATAAAGTTGGCATGAATGTAGTAACAGCTTCTCCTGTACAATAAGTGAATAGATTATGAGCTAGGATGGGACTAAATGTGAAACAAGTGACATGGAAAAGTGGAATTAAGATGCTGGGAATACTTGACCAATCAGAAGTGTTCACTGCTACTTTCCTATTCCAGTGGTTCTGCGTAATCCTAAAAGGTTGATACCTCCTGCTCCTTATATTTGGAGATTTTATTTGGTCAAAAAAACAACCTATCATAAAAAGTCCAACAGAGAAGGTCCTGTCTGGATAGAATGATTTCTATGTGTCTCTTCTGTTTTATCAGGGTTTGCTGTCAAGTTTGGTAAACCTGACGAGTCTAACACTGGCAAGGAACTGCTTCCAGTCGTACCCCATAGGCGGGCCATCCCAGTTCTCCACCATTTACTCCCTCAACATGGAGCACAACCGTATCAACAAGATCCCTTTTGGTATCTTCTCTAGGGCCAAAGTGTTAAGCAAACTCAACATGAAGGTATTCCCCTCTTTATCTGTAAAGTTGGTTCAATCATCTTTTTTAAAGTGGATAATTCACTTAAACTTAACAAGGTTTAAGGTTTGACATAATGTTCTTAAAATCAGTTGTCATTATGGAAAAAAGAAGCATAAGACACTTTAATATAAAGTGTTCAGGCTTCATGCTTTTAGAAAACTGGAACATGAATTTGTTGGTTTGTGCTTATTAAATACTTGAGTTGAATGCACTTGCCACGTTTAGACAGATGTGTTTCAACCATGTCTGTTGACGCTGATACTTGCTTTATATCAGGCATGTAAAGGCAGAAACCCGACTTGTTCCTTGTATGTCTGTATTTCAACATTGCCTGAAAATATTTTCTTATCTTGGCAGCAGGTATCATGTTTGCCACAGTGCTCTTTGTTTCTGAAACCGTGCTGTCCCTGTGTTGCCCGTCTGAGCTGTAATGCTTATAATGGCATGTCCTCGTCTTCCTCAGGACAACCAGTTAACATCTCTGCCGTTGGACTTCGGTACATGGACCAGCATGGTTGAACTTAACTTGGCCACCAATCAGCTCACTAAAATCCCAGAGGACGTCTGTGGTCTTGTCTCTCTAGAGGTGAGTTTTGCATATGGATTGCCCATCTTAAAGACCCACCACCAAGACCATGGAAATGATATAGATCTAGTTTTTGATGCACCGCCAAGTTGAAACAGGAGTCATCATGTGTGGCAGTCTCACTGTCGTGCAGAAATTTGTAGGTTATCTGTTACATCTACAGGCTTACTACATGAAGAAATCACTAAAAAGAGAAAAATGATTAGGTCATTTTAGTTCAGAGAAATTCTCAAACGATCTTTATTTACTAGAGTGAGTCCCATTCTCATCAATTATATAACAAATGTGAAATATGTAAACATGTAAAAGAAAAACAGCACACCGTTTTGCTATTGTGGCATGGGCGCCGCCATCTTGCAGTACTGTAAACCGTGACATCAGAGTTGGTTGGTTCAGTGGTGCTGATGAGAGTCCTCTCGTCTGAGGACTGTGGAGACTGGTGAGCCAAAGGTGAAGAGAAGACTTGGACCACTACTATATTTCTCCTGGGTTTAAAAACAGGTTTTACAAAGTTCAGCGGCTCCACATCACCCTTTTTTCCCCGTACCACTGCTGCAGTTGGATGGCGTAATAGCTCAGAAGCAGAGGAAGTAGGATGTGGATGCTCAAGTCAATAGGCCTTCCTCTTCTATTGTATTTATCTTATTAAATGTATCACAGCTTGTTTTGGAGTAGCGTGGTGTACCCGGTAATACCTGTGGGTTCAACTAGTAACCAATGAACCAAGCAACCACATTACACACACAAAGATGTCACACCAAAATGGCTCCTCCCTGTCTTGCCAGCAAGCTGCAACTACAAAACTAAATTGGTCATATCTGTGGTTTTTAGTGTTTTTAAAAAAATATTTTAGTCTAGATGTTTTTGTGCATATAAGGGCAATTCCAGTGCCAAAAATGGGGTATTTCATTTCTGCTTTAAATTTAGAAAAGGGCAGAAGGAGAGAATAAGAGGTCACATGTAGAATCCCTTTATGTTAAAATTTCCCTTCTGTACAGTTTAAAAAAATTAAGTCAAAAAGATGCAACTAGAAGGAATGGCTTTATTCCTGTGAATAACATTTTATCTGTCTACTATCTCCTCAGGTGTTGATATTGTCCAATAATCTTCTCAAGAAGTTACCGCATGGTATTGGGAATTTGAGAAAGCTCAGGGAGCTTGATTTGGAGGAAAACAAGTTGGAATGTCTACCAAATGAGATCGCATACCTGAAAGATTTACAGGTAACTTTTCCAGACACACTTATCACTTTTGCATTTTATTTAACACAGGCTTACGTACAGTGGGTTTAAAAAAAACAAAAAACTTTTCTTCAGATTTTCTTATTTTCCAATAGAAAAATAATTACACCTGATACCTAACTGGACCCACAATGCAAAAACTCAGGGTTAAAGCATGGAAAGATATTCAAATTTGTCATTTGTCAAACTAAAAAATGAAGGGGATAAATCTTCACTGAAGATATTTTTAGTTTCAAGGAACAGATTACTGGACATGCTGGGCTTACCCGTTAGATAACCATTACAGCTGGTCTCCACAGTTGAAGGAATGAGCAGTGCTCTGGCATACAGTGAATCCAGACCCCCTCACATTAAGTACATTTTAGAACTGAACTTAATAAAAAGCTGAGCAAATGGAGGAATAAAGTGTAAATGAACAGTATGTGATGTAACAGCATCCTGCCTTTTGTAATTCAAGAGTACTCGTTGGTACACTTGCACAGTTTTTAAAGGTGCATAGCATGTTGAGATCAGAGCTTTGTGGGGGTCATACCATCTGTTGCATGACTCTTTGTTCTTCTTGTTACTGAAGATTGTCTTTTATGACTACCTGTATGTATTGGGCTGTTTCCATGGCACAGAATGGCTAATGGATGAATCGCAAGTATGTGAATGACCTAAAACGTGTGTATTGGACATTTGACGTAGAGTAACAGGTGTGGTATCCGTTTTACCTATAGAGAGAGTCTCCGAGCCATTTATCTCTGAGGACTTGGATAGAGGATGGACTATAAACACATTTTATGATTCTTGGAGGTTTTGGTTGATTTTCTCTTTAAATGTGGAAAAGAAAAATTTTAAATCCAGGACTCTTCCCAGGATTGACCAGTCTGAGAGTATTAGTAAACATTCAGCACTTGGATGATTCCAGGCTGAAGTTGGATTTTATTGTCCTGTGTTTGATAACTTAATGTTTGATAAAGACTTTAACGCCATAACTTAAGTTCTATGAATATGTAGTAAATCTTCATTAGAGCTAATAAAACTCTTTTTGTAATATGGTGTGTACAACAGCTGAACTGAGTGTGTAAACAGATACTGATGAAGACTTGTGTGTTGGGAACATGAATAAACCCCATACTATGGTTTATCTCTGACCAACATTTATCACGACAGAAAACAGAAAAGTTTATTGATCAGTTGCTGCAGTCTGTTATTACAAGTTTTTGTTACAACTCTTAAAGGTTTCACATCAGGACGTGTCGTAGGACATGCAGCTATTCTGAAGAAAAGGCATTGATTTCTCCCGGCCGGGTGTTTCTGAGCAGGAACATGCACACTTTACAGATCTTTGTGAGGAGTGAATATAGTGTCAGCAAACACAAGGCAGGGCCTGTGAATGATGAGCCCTTTTCAAGCAAAAAGAAGAGCATGCTGGTTCACGGCTAGTACCAGTTAAGCATCACTCCAGACTTTGGTTTGGGAATGTTCATGTCTGCCTGGATACCACTTCAGTTCCCATGACTTTCTGTCAAGTACCACAGTTCAAGGAGATGGCTTATTTCCTAAAGGACAACGAGGATGAAATTACTTAACATTATCAACGAAGCAGCCAAAATGAAAGGTTTAGGATATTCAAACTAAATGTTAAAGGCATAAAGGGGTTGGACTATTTATAGGATTCATCGTTTAACTTTAATGTTAATTGGTTAGAATACAGAAATAATCCCACATCAGACCGTTTAATACATGTACTGACATGCTATTCTCTAATCACACTGGTGGACTAATAAATATATAATTCTGTTTTCTGCGGAGCTCACCCTCTGGCTGGACCTGCACCTTAATATTATATTTTTATTTGTAGTGCCTTGAATGTTGCTTTGGCAGTTTTATTTTGTTTTTTTCTACATAAACTGAATTGTTTGGATACATATATTTAACCCATTTTTACCAATTTCTACAGAAACTGGTGTTGACTAATAATCAACTGACTACGTTACCCAGAGGCATCGGCCACCTCACCAACCTGACCCATCTCGGTTTGGGTGAGAACCTGCTGCAACACCTTCCTGAGGAGATTGGTGAGTACTTCACAACTGTGTCCTGACGTGGTTGTAGGGGGCCAGAACTGGTCCAAGGATCTTTGACCAGCTGACACACAGGTTTGAGCTAGATCAGAAATCAGCTTAAACCAAGGTGTTAGACTTGTACATCCCATGTTTTTACATGTTACTCATGAGGGATCAAGTTTTACTGCCCTTATTTTCAATGTGTGCTTCACCTCTAATCTCAGAAATCATCTCTTGCATAAATAATGACAAGTAAATATTTATTTTTATTTTTTCTAAGTTGGATGAATGACAATGACTCATTGTAACTGTTAGGATTCAAGAGATTAAGAGTTCAGTGTGTACCATCCCTGCTTTTCTGTGATTGACTGAACCTGGATAGGTAGGTGGCTGCTGAGGTCAAGGGTTTAAACCAGAGATTAAAAAGTGTGGAGGAGGAAGCTGAAGGTGAATGTATTTTTAGTGTGTTTTAAATTGGACAAAGAATCAGGTGGCATGCAGGTTTCCAGAGACCAGAATGCGTGCATCACCCTGAGGCCTTGCCAATCGCGACAGACCGCGGTCTCTTCATCACACTTTCATAATACGTCAGTTTCTTCTACTTGTTACTGGCCTAATCCTTTTTTTCCCGCTGTATTTGAAATTTCAACATTAGGTCACATGTACATAGGCTAACACACCAGAAGATGGTGGGACTGGGGTTGAGAACCCGGCCGTCATTTATCAGCCGTTCTTGCACAAAGATTTGTGCATGAGAACATTATAACATAAAGAGTGGAATTTACCATCTTGTAGTTATACTTAAAAATGTTCTTAAACATGAGAAAAGCCCCGACCTGCGTACGCTCTGATTCTAGTTATAAAACAGGGAAACGGCATCATTAGTGTGTTGCAGATCTCAGTATTCTACTACTACTACTACTACTACTACTACTACTATTAACTACTATGTGTTTTGGACTACGAGTCTGTAATAAAATGTATCTATCTATTACTACTACTGTTATTTAGCAGACGCTTTTATCCAATGCGACTTACATTTTACAGAACAACACAAGCATGAAGTCAAAGAGTAGGATGCAGCATGAACAGGCGGACTGCTGGTCATCGATATAGTTATGTCAAGTGCATAATTTTAAATTTTTTTTTTCTTTTTTGTATGTGTGTATACACAAGTCCCTTTTAGAAATGATAACTTTATAAAGTGCGTAGGACCGGATGATAAATTTTACTTTTTTTTTTTCTTCTTAACGATCATTTGAAAATTTCTTCATTAGAAGGAATTTAGGATTGTTTTTTACAAATGGTTGATAATAGAGGGCCTGGTCTATGGTCCTCGGCTTCATGTCAAACTGGCTAATTGTTGAGAAGATCTCGCATTCGTTAGCACAGTTACTTTACTCTCGGTAAGGTTCATCTTCTCTCTTTTCATTCCTCCATCGTTTCCTATTCCTGTTTTTGTTGGTTAACTTCTTCAGCTCTTTTAACAGATAATTTGGCACTAAACAATTTCTTATGGTTTCACTACCGCGTTGACCAATAACTTCCAGTTTATAGCCCTGAAAGTGGAATATTTGCAATTAAAACTAAGTATTTTAAGAAAATCTGTCCCCAACCGACAGGCTTAAAATATATGTAGATAAACAAAAGAATGAAACGCTACTTGTTTGGTTTTCAAGAATACGAAATGATTTTAACCAAAACAATATAATCTTTCTCTGGATGTTTTTTTGTTTTATTTCAATTTCTTTTTTTTCTCTTTTCATTTAATGTGAAGTTGGCAAAAAAAAAATTGAGTATTTGCCAAATAGTCTTGTCAAATAGTTTCACATTTTTTTTATTGTTTCAATAATTACGTTTGTTTTTGTGACATATTAAAATATGTTATTTCCTACAAAGTGAAGCTTTTTTCAAGGCTTTTGGTTGAAACCTGGTTGTAGTTTCAGACTGAACTCAGCTTATTTCTGTCCTCAGGCACTCTTGAGAATTTGGAGGAGCTGTACCTCAACGACAACCCCAACCTGCACAGTCTCCCCTTTGAGCTGGCCCTCTGCAGCAAGCTGTCCATCATGAGCATTGAGAACTGTCCCCTCACCCACCTGCCGCCTCAGATTGTTGCAGGAGGCCCGTCTTTCATCATCCAGTTCCTCAAGATGCAGGGACCATACCGTGCCATGGTCTGAGCCTAGAGCAGCTCAACGTCAGTCCTGCGCAACTCTTCAGTTTACTCTGCATCCCTTCGCCTGCCTTCCCCATCACCTGTATCACTGTACACTGTAAAGAAAATGGACTCGCCACAATCAGTGTCAGGGGCAAATACGGAGGAGGAGGTTTCATGAGGAAAATGTTTTCCTTCTTCATTCCTGGGCAGAAACGAGGGCGATCTTTAGAAACTTCTGTGTTGCTCCAGAGTCTACCGAGGTCACCCCAGCCATCAAACCCCACTCATCTTTCATTCCGAATCATACAAGAGGAAAATATTTCCACTTATTTGCCAAAACTGAGAATATATAGTTATATAAATATATATATTGAGTAACTGTGAGCTAAGTGGCAAAGTCCTTCAACCTTATATGCTCCCATTGCCAATGTATTTAGTTATTACAGCATCTATTATGTGAGCAAGGATACAACTGTATGCAAAAACAAAGTCTTTGGAACTTCTCATTTACTGCTGCTGCTGTACTTTTAAACTTTGACATCTTTTTATTCTTTTATTTGATTGTTAATGTTTTTTTTAATGACATAATCTTCCCCGGTTATAACTTATGGTAATTGCTTCTTGACCACGGAGAACAAAGGTCTAATGATGGTGTGCTTATGATTTCTTTTTGTATTTTGTATTTTTGTCCCTTTTTTATTTTTTACCTTAAATGTTACAAGAAAAACTAACAAAAAAACTGTGCCTATGTTTAGAGTGATCCAGTGGTTCATTTCTAAACTCAATTCTCCATGAAGATAAAAAGATAATTTCAATGTTTGTTTGTTTTTTCAAATTTATTACTGCTGTTTTACTTTTTTTTTTTTTTTACTTTTTTCTTCCTTTTTCTTTTTTAATAATTCTACCATCAATCTGTCATGCAAGAGAGATCAACTGTAAAATCTGATAATTTTAGTTCTTTTTTGACAAATGGCAGCAGTAAGTATACAAAATTGAGAAATGGCAATCAAACATGCCGGGGGGTGGAATTGGACTTTTTTTATCAATTTGTTTTAATTATTTTAATTAGAAAGTTGGTGAGATGGCTCCCTATACATTGATTTTTGGTGGGGGGGACAGGGAAGCAGGGGTAAAAGCATCTTTTTATACATGTATACAATTTCTGATTGTTGCCTTGAGTGCAATTTTAGTTGTGTTTACTTGTTTGATATTATCTCCAGTGTTGGGCTTTTTAGCTGTCATCCAGTTGATCATTGACCAACATATCAGACGTTTTTTAAAAGACATTTTCTAAGCCTCTGGAGTAAGTGGTGATTGTATTAAAACATCAGAAATATTTGATAATAAAACCTTGACAGGTAACTCCTCCATGACACTTTTCGTTGTTAATATTCATACTTTTTTTTCTTTTTTTTTTGACAGGGTCTGCTAATCCTAATTCCATAATGGAAAATATTCCCATGGTTTTTATTGATTTGTAATTTAATTCTTTAACGATATCTTTTGTCCATCACTGTCCCAGCAATGCTGCTGCTCTTATGCACTTTTTTAAGGACATTGGCATCCTCTATTAAGGCAAACATACAACACCCTCTCTCTCTTTCTTTGAATGGGGGCATTTTGTTTTATAAGTTTTTTGTTTTTTTTCTGTTTGTGTAAATTGTACCAACTATAAATGTTGAGTTGAGGTCTCAGAATATGCTATTTACTTTCTTTGGGGAAATCTATCCTGTTGATCTTAAAGGAGCTCGCTGTCTCTGAACTGTTAAAGGGGCTCCGTGGATGCGAGATATTTAAGATTCCCGTATACTCTTTCCTTCATCACGAGAAAAATGGTTTATTGTGGCCCAGAGGAGCATTGTTTTAAGTTGATACACCCTGAGTGTTGAAAAGGATTGTGTATTCAGTATTATTTCAAGTGACTGTACATTCAAAATCACAACAAAAGGTAATCAGTTTCTTCTTTTCTCCACCCGCAATGTTTTTTGCCCCCAGTTTTACATCCAGTCATGATTCAGTTTTGTGTGGAAGTGTGGGTCTACTTCTTTGCAGCAGCTTGGTGTGTTTCAGTAGTCCAGTCTCCTCCACGGGAGGTCTGAGCGGTGAAAGTGCCACAGCTCACCTCAGGGTTGGGTCGGATTTGAAGGGGGGAAAACAATGAAACGCTGCTTCTAATTTACCAGCAGAACCTGTTGCTGCTTTTCACGGACTTAAACATAATGCTGTTCAAGACGGAGGGAGCCGGGCAGGGCAAATGGCAGGACAACGATCCACTCCCAACATTGATACAGACTCCACTCAAATACCTAACGAGAGACAAATCCACCGACCTTTTTCGATTCTCTCTTCGGGGCCTGGTGGTTTTCACACAGATCAAATCGTTCGGACACAACGATGAGACAACACAAGGTGCATATTTGAGCTTAACGCAGTTATAGTACAAGACTGTCGGAAAAAGACAAAACAATTGTAAAAAGGGCTTTCTGTGTTCACGCTCAACAACACACCGGAGGCATTGCATTCCTGGGTTTTATATAAAAAGCTTTGGAAGTTTCTTTTTCTTGTGTATTTACTTTTAGCTGTAAACAATTGTGTGAAAGATGCCTTCAACGAGTGCTCAACAGTGAGATGTGCATTAGGTATGCAGCGTGAGTGCTGTGACCCGTTTTTACATTAAGTCTCTGTTTTTAAATTTTTTCTCGTGCCATTTTTGCAACATAGAGAAAGCCAGTGTATGAAAACACAGGGCGGCGGGAGAGGAGGGAGGCTGAACCGGACCGACCGGCAGGAGAGCATTTATCAGATCATGGAATGTAGTTCTAGAGGAGGAGATGGAAATCGCCTCTGGTTTATTCAGGCGGAGGTGCGACCTGTTGCTGGATTAAAGCGATGATGATGTATTGCATTGTGGTGCATCCAAAATTATTGGAGTATTTGTGTTTATTTTTCTATTCTGTGTGATTTCAGGACATGGGGGGGGTCGTCCCAGAATCAAGTCATTATGCTACTTATGCTTTCTTTTTGTTTTGTTCCTGGATCATTCAACTAGACATTTCCTTGCCTGGTTGTTTTGTACAGGTAAATGAGCATGTTCAAACACATCTGACATGATTTGTCCGGGTCAGAATCGAACGTTTTCGCATAGAAGACTTCAATTTATTGGCTGTTTGGTGTATTTGCAAATGCTCCCTTTTTGTATATTGCAAAAGGTGTCGAAGCATTGTGTGGCAATGCTTATCCTACTTAATCTACATTGACAAGCAGCCTTAATGGTCTTTTTTTATGTGTGTGTTTGGCTATTCCTCGTGTCTATGGCCACTGACTGTACTTAATGACAAGCAACTGGTCATTACAATGTAAATTTCTAGTTTCCTCTGTCTTATTTTTTCTTTCTACTCTGTAATCTGATGTTACGGTAGACTCAGTATTACAAAATCTGTGATGTGAGGAGTTTTACATGAAGACGGGGAGGACATTGGGAGGTAATGTCCTTATGTTACCAGGTGGCTGTGCAGTAGCTTGCGTCTCACTTGTCTGTGGCATTAAAGGGGAATTCCACCAAAACTGACTTGTGTTGTTTCGTGAAAGCAGATTGGTATTTTCTTTTTCAATGTTCTTCTCACAAGTCCTATCAGGGTCAAATGCTGAGAATTGACGATCAAATACTTAGTTTTGCTATTTTATGTTTGTTTTTTAAAAAATTAAAACTTTAGTAGACATTTGTTTTCACCTGTTTCATGATCAGGATAACGTATTCTTTCGTTTTCAGAAACATTGAAGGAACTGCATCGGAACACATTGCCACATTTTTTAATGAATACTTTTTTTCCTTTTTTTGGTGGAATTGCTCTTTAATAAGAAGTAGCCCGCTCTCTCCTGTTTTATATTTATCTGAATCTGACTTGCGCTCTTCTATAACTATTCCCATACATTTACGTGACTGCCTTATGTGCACCAAGCAGAACCTTTCTGCCAATCTGACGCAGCCTACACAGACCGATAATCATTTCTCTTTCATTCTTTTTTTTGTCAGTAAAGGTAAAGGGACGTGGGTCTTTGAATTGAACAGATGTGTAAAGCAAAGTTTTCCTCTCTTGGCTGGATGAACAGATGCAGACATGACTACCTCTACGTGAGTCTCTTCAGTGACCAAGATCGAGTCTGCGGTGTTCCTACTTGTGTACGGGTGGCAGCAGGAGCTTTGGATGAGAGAACAGCAGATTAACACTTTGGTTTTGCCAGCTCCCTTTTGAGTCTTCTTTTTGGATATATGCCTTTACTAAAAGTTACTTGGCAAATGGAAAAAAAAGAGGAAAAAAACAAAATATGTGCTTGGTTGTAAATGACAAACTTAATCAATGCCGCCCCATTGTAAGACATTTATTCTGAAACCGACTAGTTGCAAAGGGTTACTTTGCAAATGAGTGAAAATGACCATGTTTGGTGATGTTCTGTATGTACATACATCTTTTTAACTGTAATAAACTGATAAATATTTACAAATTTAGGTGTGTGCGTATTTGCTTTATTTAGATAAACACCTTGTTTACTGCTACAAACCCTATTCTAAATAAGCTTGGAGTTGGTGTGTAAAATGTAATAAAAATAGAACATTTAGGTCTACTACTCGTACAACCCCAAAGACCCCAAATGGAGAGAGACATTAAAGGATCCGTGTTTCCCTCGCCCGGACGCGGGTTACCGGGGCCCCCCCCTGGAGCCAGGCCTGGGAGGGGGGCACGCGGGCGAGCGTCTGGTGGCCGGGCCTTTGCTCATGGGGCCTGGCCGGCCCTAGCCCGAAGAGGCCACATGGGCCCCCCCTCCCATGGACCCACCACCCATGGGAGGGGCCGTTGGGGTCGGGTGCATTGTGAGTCGGGCGGCAGTCGAAGGCGGGGACCCTGGCGGT
>JAVQJG010073356.1:0-16583 GCA_036024015.1 Craterocephalus amniculus | reverse complement strand
GTTGATAACCAGCTTCGTAGTACCGTAAATCAAGATCGCGGATGTCTAGTTAAGTCAACCCAGGTAACAGAGAGAAATCCCGGGTAGGTTAACCTGGCTTCGTAGTATAGGCCCCAGGTCAGGAAATCTGCTGCTTTCAGAAATCTCAATTTATATAATGAGCTCACTTTTTTTCATAGAACAGTCACATGACCTGGATGTTATTCTTTATGCTATACCTGAGAAAATTTGGAAAAAAAATAGCAGATTTTTATTTAAGTCTAGGAAAAGAAAATACTAAGAGATAAAAATATTTTTTCATAAATTTTTTCACAGGAAAGGAAACGCCTGAATATTTATGGGGAAAAATTAATGTTTTTTTTTTTTGTTTTTTTTACTTGTCTTGTCAGGCATTATAGCAAGCATTATGATAAAAAAAAGGTTAAAAAAAAGTTTTTCTTCCCCAAAACTGTGATATCAAAGAACCGCAAGAATCGCAATTTAAATCAAATCGGCTCCCAAAAAAATTGTAAAATAATGAAATCGAGAGAAAGCATTTTCGTCCCAGTACCCAAATTTTCACAAAATACATCCATCACTCTCTCAGTTTCTCACGTTCATATGTCACCCTATTTTCCTGTTTCTCTAATGTTTAGCTGCAGCATTACCTGACAATGCAACCGTCCACTAAAGTAAGTCACTCTGAATCTGTTGCAGCATCTGCAGCCTTAAAGCCGATCTCCCATCACTCAGCGAGCATTAGCGTGGGTCTGAGTAAACGCTAACTCGCTCTGCTGACGGTAACAAAGCTAAATATTTGGAGAAAACAAACGTTTTTGTGATACGTCTTCAGCGAACATCTGGATGAAGACTCAGATGCTCCACTGTCTTCGTTAATCCTGACCAGACCCGTTCCCACTGACAGCAACGTGGATCGCGTCCAACTGGAAGTTACGTTTCACACGTCCCATTAGCTTCCCTCTTTGTAAATGTTTGTCTCTGCAGTCTGGAAGCTGCTTATCTAATCCTCAGCAGACCAGAGATGCAAGCGTGTTTCTGCACCGACCCTCAAAATCTCTGAATGATGGCGCGTCTTATTAACAACAAGTCAAACAGATAAATCAGCCTCTGGAGGAGGAAGACTGCGCTGTGGGCTCCTGCAGCTGCCGCTCATTCAAACTCAAGTTCATTTTTTCATCTTTAAAAAGGACCGTTTGGTTTATACACAAGAGAAAAAATCTCACTCTTGATACAAACTTATTTAAAGATGAATTAACTTCAGTCTGAATGACCTTTAGAAAGAGCCGCGGTGGAGAATCCTCTCTATAACTCCTGTCAATCACACAGATGATGATTTCTTCACTGCTCTCCTCTCCTCCAGCTCTTTCAACACCTCCTCTTCCTCTGCACCACCCCTCCTCCGCTCGGAGTCTTTGAAGCTAGCTGTGGCGGTCCATTAAGTTGACTAACCAGCACCCACGGGAGCCATCAGGCCCGCTGTTACATCATGTTACAGCAACATCAATGGGAAGAGGAGTGTGCGCGGCGACGGGATGTGTGTGAAGATCTGAGGTTGGGTGAACCTGCTGCTCTCTGTTTGACCTCGACTATCAAAGCGGCCTGCGAACGCCACGGCGTTTTCATTCCTGTGAAGTGTCGGAGCTCATCCTCGCTGCCGACAGTTTTAGATGAGTTACGTAAAGCTGCGGCCCGGATGTCCCTGGGGACGGCTCGTCTTTTTTTTCACGGTTCCGGCTCATGACATGAATAATGCTCTTCGTGGCGTCGTGTAAATTAGTGTGTTTTAGTTGGAGAGACGTTTATTTCTAACTTTGAGAAGTAAAGCGGGGATGTGTCACGGAGGAAGGGCCCTGACAACTTCTTCAAACAGAATGCAAAAAAAGGTGAAAGCGAAAAGGAAACCCGACTCCTGCCTGAAAACGCACATACAGCTGATAGGATAATCAAAGGGGGCAAGGTTTGGTTTTTCTGCTGCTGAAAGAGGTCAGAACTTGATGCAGGGCAGTTTTCCAGCTCTGTGCAGGTACAGCAGAGGGGTGATGAAGCTGCTGAGGATGGTGATTGCCATGCTAACCAGCGTCACCTCCAGGGCTAGCTTCAGGGACGGCTGCAGCAACGCTGGCGCTAGCATGATGACCTGCAGCAGCTGCGTGGTGCTGTTGAAGACCAACGTGATCATGATGACCTTGAAAGCCTTCCTCTTCATACTGTTCCAGTTCTCGGCGCTCCGGCCCCCGTCACCGGGCCCTGGCTGTTTCAGGACCAGGAGGACGCGAATGCCGCAGTACGACAGGATGAGGAAGAAGACGACACACTTGGAAGTGGAAAAGTAGGCGGAGAGAAGGCGCTGAGCAGGAAAAAAGATGGCAAAGGTGGAGTCCAGCAGTATCAGTAACCAGTCGATCCCGCAGCTTAGCAATCGGTAACGGAGAGGTTTGAACCTGCAAACAGGAAGATGAAACTCTTTGACTTGAACTTACTTGATTTTAACTCTGTGTTTAACATTGCTGCCTTCCATATTCTGTTTGATTGAAGCTTAGTTTGCGCACAACCTCAGAAATAAACATTACACATTCATGAGTTGTAAAACAAATACGATTCAATTCAATTACAATTCTTGGTGAACGATTTGATTCTTTACCGATTCTCAATTCAGGGATTAACTAAACTCCTCTATAAGTTAGGTTTTCAAGGATAATCAAGTAATTAAAATACTGAAAATTCACAGAAGCAATCATTTTTGATAGAGGTGACATATATTTTCTTTTACCTTGCAAGCTACATCAAATTTTGTTAGGCTTGAAAGTAGTCCATCAAACACTTTTAGTCTTAAAATATTGATTCTCGGAAAGTTTGAATCGATTCAGAATCTTTATTAATAAGTGTCTTGCTTCTAATGTGAATAATTTTTTTTCTGCATCCCTAACATAAGTAAAGTCAAGCAGCCCTCACATTGGTATGGCTGGTTGGCAATACAGCCATCAGAGGGCAGTTCAGAGTTCAAAGTTCACCTCAGAACGAGAACACAGTAAAAGAAGGGGAGATGTACGAGAAAAAAATGTAGCTGATGGTGGCAGTCTTCGCAACCATTAAGTACATAGTTTGTTCTTTGTTCCTTTTGCAGCTACACTGCTCTACACTGCCGATGCGGTTTCCGGTGATACCACTGTTTTCACTGTGTTGGGACACAAATCTGCAAAAGCCCTGCAACCGTACCAAATTAACTACGTTAAAGATGCAGGAGACAAATGAATGGCTCATATTGGGTAGACTGGTGTGTCCAAATCACTCCTCAAGAGCTGCAGGATTTAGATGTTTCCTGCTGCAGACTGATGGGTCTACATGTTTGTGAAAAACTTAACAAGAGGCTGTGGAGACCCATTTAATCTGAACTGGTTGTGCTGTATCAGAGATACATCTACATCCAGCAGATTGTGGCCCTCAATGGCTGGAGATGGACAACCTTAGCATAGAGTATAAATGGGCCTTCAGTGGCACCTGAAAGGAGGGAGCAGTGGTCACCACCTCTGGTCCTCGAGGGCTACCACCCTGGTTTAAGTTCCCTGCGACAACACACCTGTCTCTAATCAATGATTCATTAACAGGTGCAGAAGAGCAGAAGTTAACAAGTTGTTGGAGAACCATTTCAGGATGGTAGTCCTAGAGGAGCAGAGTTGGTGGACCTGTTGGAAGAAAAAAAATTTACAACATAAGGGTCAACTGCCGTAAAAATGACAAAGTTTCAAAAATAAGCTTGTTGATCAACTGGCAGCTTGTATCAGTGCTGCAGTATGGCAGCCAAGTAACTAGTGTGGTACACAAGCAAAGATGGGAACAACTACACCTCACGACAGCACCTGTTCCCTAGAAGAATGCGCTGACCTCAAGGACTACATGACTGCATTTCTATAACCCCAAAAAGAAAAGGAGCACTTTACTGATGCAAAATGGAGGGTTTTTCAACAAGTATGAGGACTTTGGAGGGATTCTGCCTCCGCCTACAGCTGAACTAAACATAAAATTAAAATAAATAGAGAAAAATGTTCACAGACTCTGCAGAGTTCGTTTGTAGAATCCACTGTAATCTAGAGTTACCTGATGAAGAGGGTGGGATGCACCACCGCCAGGTATCGCTCCAGACAGATGCAGGTCTGGAACACGGGTCGAGACATCAACATGAGGCCCAGGAACAGCTGCAACACCAGGGCCCCAATACCCAGTGACATCCCTAACAGTAGGTGAACTATCACGTAGAGAGACGAGCAGCCGAACAGGATCTCAGAGATGGCCAGATTGAGGGCGAAGATCTCTGAGACCACAGACCCACCTGACTCGCTCACTATCAGCCACACCACGTAGACATTGGCTGGCAAACCAACCAGCACGTTGAATGCCAGCAAGCCGGATATCCCTTCAAAGAAGAAACTGTGATCGAACCCATAAGTGTAGTTCATCTTCACCAGATTCAAGAGCTGTTGTTAAAGGAATCTGAAGGAGTTTAACAACAGGAAAGAAAAATTACTATGGTCTCTTCAATCATCCACGAATCATCCCACCTGTTATGCTCTGATTTCCTACAACAAAAATAAACCTTTACATCTGCTTCACAGAGTGTTTTTAAAGAAGCGGGAAGCCTCTGATTTCCCGACACGACCAACAGACTGATTTACGCACCTTGATCTGACTCTGTTGCTGCTGCATCTAAACACCATTCATCCTGTCACGGTTTTGCATTCAAGAGGCTCTGCTGTTTGTAATTTGGGCTTTTCGTTTCTCGACCGTCTCACCACACACTCCTTTTAAACTGGACCCACCTGTGGATTTGCATGACGGGCAGCGGAGTCTAAGTTTACATCTGCTGTATTCAAACAAGCTGAATGGAGACACGGATATGGTTTCTGTGGACTGAGGGTACGGCCGCATTTGCATTGGATTTCCCTTGGAGTGCAATTTGTCAGGGGAATTTTATAAACAAAATGGCAAAAGGTTTCTTTACAAGTCAGCTGAGACAAAGAGGAGCTTCATCTGAACATCAAAAATAGTGCAAATATACCCAATACATGTAATCAGTCGATTAATTTTCAGGGTTGGTTTCTTTCCTTGTTTTTATTGGAAATTCAATTTTTCCCACATCTGCCCTTATTTAAAATGTTTATAGTTTGAAATCAACTTGCTGTCTGTCAAATTGTTTCTTAACCTGATTTAAGAGTTAAAGGTTTCTTTCACATCGACAGAAAATCTGCCTGGTTCTCATTTGTACACCGGTCCTGGTTAGGAACAACTGAATAAACCCAACTCATTCCAACCACAGCACCGGTTCTGTGCTCCAGTCAGTCAGGCTGTTTATTCGAACAGTCATACTTAATACTGCCGTTGGGCTTGTCAGCAGTCCCGTCCATTCCTTCTTTGACTAGAAGATCACTAGAAGAGCCAAGGAAGTTATGTTGTAGTTCCCTAATGGAGGGGAAACGGACAATTGCAAACAACTTCTAGAAATGAATATCTCATATATAGAGAACCGGAGTATCAACATCAAAATGTACTGGAAACCAACACATACCGAGCCAAATCTACAAGGACTTCAGAACTTCCAGCAACTTACAAGCTGTCTGTCACAACACTTTTTGATAACCATAAGCATAAGGGTTAGAGATTCGCAGGACAGGAAGCAGGAACACCGAAAGCCACTATCTAAGGTGGGCCTTGGAAAGGTTACACAGAAAACAAACAGTGTTGGTACGGTTTCTCTACGAAGATCATCACAGAACATGCACAGAGAACAAGGAACAGATATTACATAAACACCCCAGTAAAACTCCACAACACTGAGACATTTATGGGAACACCCAGAAAACAAAGTATAGTATATTAGTTTAGTAAATTTGTTTTATCTTTCTGTTTGCAGATATCTGGAAAGGTGAACACAGGAAACAATGTGAAAGCAAAACCATCTAAAAAACCATGCCATGGACCAGGAATAAGCCAGAGCCATCAGCTCAAGAAAGAGTACAGTAAATACGACCACTGGATCACGGAGGCCATAGATCTGGAAATGGGAAATTTGAAGCAAATTTGTAGGTTTCTTTATAGAAAAATGTCTTCAAGGTAGGTTCCATTAGTTAGTTTGGAGCTTCAGTTCAGGTTGAAGGACTCTGTCCTCTGACCTAAAGTCACCCCCAAAACAAAGAGGCAAACTGTGTCCTGACATTCATTTGGACTTTATGTTTACTTGTTCCATCTCTCACAGCAAGATATCATCCAAAACAACACAAAACTTTACAGGAAGAGCTTGTTGAAGACAACAAATAACCCAAGATTTGGATCCAGCTTCCACAACCCATGTGGGCCAAGCCATACCCTGCCAATGTCCTGGTTTCACACACCACAGGAAACCCCAGCAGTCACAGCGGCTGAGCAGTGTCTTTTGTGGCTCCTGGTTTGTATTTTCTGCGGAAATTAATTATCTCACAATCTGGGTCTGACTGATGTCAGATGTTGGATGTTGGGTGATACTGGTCCAGGTGACAACATTCAAATTTAATTTTCTATCCCAGTGTCATTGAAGTGTTTCTTGGCATTACTAATGTAACACACCTCAATAAGGGAGCTACTGTGTTTTATTCTGTCCTGTGCTCAGTGTGCATGCTTCATATTTCTGTTTGTTCTCTGTGATGGGTATCATCTACCAGCTGGGTAGAAATGAGTGAAGATGAGATGCTCATACATCAGATTTGCATGTCTGCTGGTGTCTAGTTAAATAGGAGTATATCACATTACTGAGCAGCATCAGAGCTTCTGATGGTTACATAGTTTTCTTTACATAAAGTAAAATAAACAACATCTTCTGAACTCTTGGGTAAACATGGTAAAGATCCCAGTTACATCATTTTTGGTTATTATTTTCAGTTTTGAGTTGAAGTTTGGCTGCTACAGATCTGCTATAGTTGACTGTTCCCATACAGGACAACGCTTTTAGTTTCTGCTTTTGTTCTGCTAAATTCTGCAACTTTGTTCATTTACAAAGTTAGACAGAGCTCATCATCAGGAAGTCGCATAGGATCATTGAGAATGACATTTGCTTAGACTGATTTGTGGATCACAACATTAGATCGAAATAGCCCGTGTGGCGTGGTCAGAGCTCAAATGAGAGGGATTAGACATACATGGCAGAAGCATAATCACTTCAAGAAGAAGTTGGAAGAGTTTTCACCCACTGCCGGATGTTAGGGCTGGAGTTCTGAACCACTATTTCTGGTCAAAATGCCCTGTAGCAAACTGATGCATGGGAGCTAAACTCTTGACAACTTGTTTATTGTGACAATCTTATCAACGTCTAGCAGCCAGTAAACATTTCCCAGATCAGGAACATGTCAACATGGATGATTCTGACTTAAAAAATCCTGTATTCAGCCTGTGTCCCAGGCTACATCTGTTCTTATCTCCTCGGGATATGAAAAGGTTGGTTTCCTAACAGATTAGATTCCATCTAACAGAACAGACTCAGAGAAAAAAAATCAACCTGAGGTAACTGTAGGAGTGGCCACATCTTGGTTCAAATCATACTTCAAAGAACTTGCTTCAATGTGTCATGAAGATCAAAGCATCTGTCTTCTGTCCATGGAGGTACCCCAGGGCCCGGTACTCGCTCCCCTTTTCAGTCAACTATACCCTTACTTGGGGGGAGTATATCAGGGAGCGATACATGTGTCAGCTAGTGTAGGGCCATAATGGTAAAATCATAATGAAAAAGAATGCAGCAAAGCAGGAAAATGGTGGACCTCCACCCATCTGTGTTCTTTCTTCTTGGCATGTGACTTCAATCAACCATCATATATCTAAACATGGTGGTTTTACTGTTTTGTACTTTGTGTCGCACAGAAGGGTATGACTTTTCAATCAATAAATATGTGGATTGCAGCATGTCAAGCTCTGGCCTTTTGGAAATGATTGATAAGATTGGAACCCTGACAAAAAAGTCCCAAGGAAGAGGAATGGTTCAGGTTGGATATTCTGGTACCCTCCCCAGTTTTTGCCATTGGAAACTGATGCGTACCATACTGAATCGGACACTTGAGTGGAAAGAGAGCTTGACCCTCTGGGGACAACGGACACACCGGTGCATTCGGATCATTCATGTAAATTAAATGAAAAATGAAAATGAAATGAAAAATACTTTATCTATTCCAGAGGGAAATTCAATATTGCAGTAGTTTTCTTCTTTCAATGACCTAGCAGCAAAAAGTATTCACATAGCTTCCTCATTTCAGCTTTAGTCAACAATGAAGACTTTATTCTATATACCTGTTTTTAAATTATGTTCTTGACCAAGTAAAAAAAGTTCTAATGCAAAGGCAAGCAGTAAAACATTTATTTAGCGAAAGTACTGCAACCAAAAACTCACAAGTAGCCTACTTCAAGAAGAAGTGCTCCCTAATGGAAAAGCCCCATATCAACCAATCAGACAATCATCTCATTATACATGTCATCAGTTGCTGGGTGAAAGGGGACGTTGTGGTGGGGTGTGACGGTGTGAGTGAGTGAAAGAGAAATAGTGATACCCAGTTGTGAGATTCGAGAGATTTGTAACATTGTGTTTTAAGTGTACAGTTGTGTTTAGTGTTGACAAAAACTTTTTTGTTTTTTGTATAAAAACAATGACGTGATTTCTGAATGTGTAGCAGGAAGTCCAGCTCTTCTTTGAGCTAGAAGAATTTGCCAAAACTGTACATGACTACTGTAAGTTAGAAAAAATGGTTTGTTGGAATGGTTTTGAGAGTAATATATCCAACTTTTTCCCACTTGGATTTTGCGTTTCTGGGTGATTTTAGGTCCAGTGTTTTAATATATTAGATCAACATAAAACAACAACTGTAAATTCACACTGGTGAGATTGTGCCGAAAATAATGATACCAAACAAGGCAGGTTAAAGTGTGTTTAAAGGTAAAATATAACAATACATTCATCTATACCCTGGTCCCCAGAGGGATGGATGGATGGATGGATGGATGGATGGATATTATATCTATTATCATTAGGTATTTGATGGTGAAATTTTGATGGTCAGTTAATCTAAATATTAACCTCCAACAGTCGGAGGAAGACCCCCCGAGAACGATATTCAGAAACACAACTAGCTGAGATCCCAAACTTCAGAGGAGTCAGAGGTGATAACAGGGATGAATTCCCCCTGAACAACAAGCTCTTTTTGTTTTGTTTCCAGTCTGAGTGTGTTTAAGTTAGCATGAAGTGGAAACTTTGGCATGTGGAATGTGTGTGCTTTGGATGGGAGAGTTGGCCACATGTAGGAAAATCGCAGGGAAAGTAGATTAGCAGTGTGTTTGTGAGTGTGTGTGCTGCAGCTGTGTTCCAGGTGTGGAGCAGGACGGTAACCTCCTATCAGCGGGGAGCGAGCTGTTCAGGAGCAGCAGACGGTGTTAACTCCCACTGAGAACAACAGCCAAATATGATTTCATCATACCCCGACGCTTGAGGTGACAACGGTAAAATGGGAAGTGAGGAATGACAAAGATAAATGATGCTCTGGTCCCATCGGGTTCAACTGATATCATTTTCCCCTCAAACTGACTCCCCCATCTCCCAGAACGGTCAGTAGGTGTTCAGGAGCCTTTTTGAAAGGAAAATCTTGTAAATTCACTAAAACCTCCTTAAATCAAAGCGTTTGTGTCTTCATATTCCCAAACAGCAAAAGGAATAAGTCCTACAGCATTCACTTTATCCTGATGACTCTGGTTTTATAAAGGAGTCAAACAGATGAGGCTCAGTTTGGTTTTCTTCGGTTTAAAGTATAATCAGACTAAGCTTGGGTTTGATGAGCTTTGCAGGGCAGACAGAGCTCGTCTCTGGCTGAAACAACTCAGATTCTCATGTCTGCTCCAGCTCTCAAATTTCAGATTAATGCTCTTTTTGGACGGGCAGATATAAGTACCAGGTGGAGATGAGCTTGTCCCAGAAAGTTTTCTGGGACATGGTTGACTTGGTAAATGTTTGCTTACCATTTAAAAGAGCAGAGTCCTCGAACATGCAGAACACGATTTAACGTCAGTGGAGATATTCCCACACGCGTCAACATGACCAGATATTCAGGTTGGAAAAGGAAGAACCAAGGGGTAATATTCTGGTTTTTAAACCGACAAAAGTTGACTGTACATGGCCGAACACAACTGGGTGAAATATAGGAAAATAATTAGGAACCTTTTTTTTTTTTTTTGGAGAAAAACCTGTTTGAAAAATAAATGTTTTAACCAAAAAATTAAATACATTTAAAAAAACTTACATTTTTTAAACAGGAGATTGATTTAAAAAATGTAAAACAAAAAAATTATGATATTTGTGACCTGATTTTTTTTCTCCCACCCTCAGTAGAAATACGTCAAAATCTTTGGTCAATCCTGACACCTTCTCCTGTTAATCTGGTAATTAAAGAATGTTCCATTGATTTTACTGGATATTTTAGAAACATTTCTCTCTTTATTACCTAGAAAAAGGCTAACTTTATTGAATAAAAGACTGATTTAAGACTTTTTGTTCTTCATAATAAACACCTAAACACATGAATTGTTATTAAATAATAACTCACACACCTCCACCTGCAAATAAACCTGAATTACGAGATGTGCAGGAGTCCATCTAAACTCTCTAAAAGTGAGATCTGACCTCTCGCTTGTGGTGGGAACGTTACAAGAGCAGCTCGGTGTTTAAAGTGAGCTCCACATCGTGTGTTTACACATCTCTGGTGCAAAATAAATTAAATATGTTTTAGTGTCTCAGGTCTTCTTCGCATGCGACCCATAAAAGAAATGTAACAAGTTGCTCAGACGGCCAGCGAGACACAAATCAATGAATGGATGAGTGATTCCCTGGATGAGACTCAGGCAGTAACAAAAATTCCTTCCAATAAGCCGTGCACACGAATGCACCACAAACGGACACAGCTCTCTGGAACTTTGTCCTGGAAAACTGCTGCGGATAAACCTTTATTACACAGTAATGACACACAGACGAACACACACAAAGAGCTCCGATTGGCCAGTTCTACTGCCTCTGTTCGGCTTCTAACCAATCACAGCTCTGTGCTGGGAAAATGAAGGTTTTAGGCTGGAAAGACGATGGATTTTGTGTGAACAGAAGCAGCTGGTGTCCTCACAAACACACGCCCATCAGTCAATTAGTGTGGTTCATGTTAAACCAGAGCTTCTATAATTACCCACCTCTGACCCCGAGACATACAGCATCATCACGTAAATATAAACATTTTGTCACACAGAGCTTGTTGTGTTGATGTTTGGGTCGGTAATGAGAGGTGAGTTTTAAAAATTGTTAATGAGCCATAGATGGAGCGTCGGCTTAAACCCTCTCTCCGTCTTTTTTTTTTATCTCTTGTGTTTCTAAAACATTTTGGTATTTTAGCTCGTTAGCTGCTGCTTGATGCGGAGTTACATAAAAACACGTTTCAGCCTTTGAAGCGATCCAAAAATAACATGAAATACCAGCGGCTGCCCACATATCTCCCTCTCTTCACTCTTTTGTTTGCGACTCTGTCCATTCCTGATTATTATCCGTCTGTTTATCTCTCATTCTCTGAGTGTCACTGTTTAATTGGATGCCCCTCCTCCTCCTCCTCCTCTTCCTCCTCCTTCTCTTCCATCCCCATGGGAAAGTATGCAGACACATTTTGATTTGATTATGGCTCACAAACCAAACTATGCTTCGCTGCATTCCAGCTCTGACAAACAGACAGTCTGAGGAAGGAGAGCGCGGCCGGTCAGCGAGCCGGGTGGAGGCCACATCCAACCTCACAGGTCGCTTTTAGCCGCCTCACTTCCTTCTTCTGAAGGAATCTTCAGGTCTCCTTAAAGAGCCAATCAAATTCTGTGTTTCACTGGAGGAGAAGAGCGCAGACACCCTCTACAGGCAGACGCATGTCACTGCACAGAAAACATGCTGTCTGACAGCCACAGGTTAGAAAAGGTAAATAAGGTGGAATAAACACTGTTTAACAACATAAAAGCAGAGATATGATGCAGAAATATTTATCTGACACCATGTATTCGGCTTCCAATGCAGGCAAAGTGTTTGGGTTCTTTTAACACAGTGCCAAGGAGGAAAGACATCAGCAATGGTCTTAGCGAAGCACCTGCAGCTGGAAAGACTCATCCGTCATTTCCATCATTGTCCTGAGAGAATCTAGAAGAAAAGCCAATCTTAGCTTCCAGGACTGAAATACAAGAACATAATTATTTATTTATTCCCCTTTTTTGGTTTTTGGGGATAATGATAGTGATGATGATGTTTAAACCAAAAAACTAACATTATTATTATTATTATTATATTTATTATTAGTAATAGTAGTAGTAGGAAAACTTATTGGCTGTGTTAAGTTATTATTACTATCACAATAATTAATTTTATCATCATTACTTTATATTTTTTAACAGTATTATGCTCATAAGGTTTAAGGCTCCTTTGTACACAAACACACAATTATTTATTTACTCAACTCAACCTTAATTATAAAGCCCTTCTTCAAGCCCAACTTCAGCTGTACAAATAAACAGCTACAGATTGGAAATAAAACAATTAACAGTGAATAAATAGTAAAGAATTGTATATTGTTTTAAAAACAGTAAAAAGATTTTAAAAAGATTAAAACTATTCAAAAAGAAATAAATCCAATTATTAAAGAAATACTAAAACACTAAACAGAAGCAGAGTTTTGTACTGCGTTGAAAGCCAAGAAACAAAAATGTGTTTTAAGAGTTTTAAAACATTTGAAACTATTTAAAAAGGTTTAATTCATTCATGAATTTTATTACTGTCATTCAAAAACAACCATAATTTTTCCCTTCTGCTATCAGATTTTGTAACATTCCAATCAACTTTATTTTTATGTTTCCCTTTGTTATAATTAAACACTGCACAGTTACATTTTGTGTACACATACGCCACACTATAATTTCACTCTTGGCACGCTAAAAAATAAAAAAGGAAACTTTCCAAATTCCAGGTTGACTTAAAGGCCGAGTCCGTGACTACCTTTTTACCTTTTTATTGTCTCCAACCACCAAAGCTAAAGCAGAAAAACACTTAATAAGGTGTTTAATGTCTGCTGTAAAATCACTGGCATTCCAGGACATTTACAAGGAAACAGAATCTAACTCATCCCCTCCATCAACAGCTTCACTCGCTTCCATCTGCTTCACTTCTCAGCCTCCCACACGCTAATACACACACATAAAACATTTGCTTTTATATGTTGATGTGTCATTTTAATGATTGATGTCCACTATTGCACAATAGCTGCCCCATCGGGGACTAAATAAGGTGAGTTCAAATTCAATTAAAGTCACTTTATTTTCCCACAAGCAGCAATTTCTTCTTTATGTATTTTTTTCTTTCTCTATTTAAATTCTTTTGCTCCTCCTGCAGATGGAAACTAGCTGGGAAGCCTCTAGCATCCCAAATTTTCCAACATTTAAAAGGGACAGCGTGTAACTTCTGACCCGAGAAATGATGGATGATTTCTGGGGTCAGTATTCAGTGTTTTGATGTGTTTTGGCGCTCTGAGTGGGCTGCCCTCCTCAGAAACCAGACACTGCAGAAGCGGATCTATCTCTCATGGGATCATGTGACCTGCAGAGCATTGCTTTATGGCTTCCCCTCCATAAACATCTGGGTCAGATGTCTTCCTTACGAGTTTTTCCCTAAACTGTCCGTATCAATACAAACTGCTTATCTTCATCATGGATGATGTTAATGGACCCTTTTTCTCCTACAGAACTGTCTTAATTCTTGGTGTTATAGATCCAAGCAGGAGATGGAAACCTTCAGAGATTCTGATCTATGTTGATGTGACAACATCATACAGTTTCTGCCCATCTTTGAGGAGAATCTCCCGTTCCACCACATCCCAACAACTTCCTGTTGCCCTTCTAACTTCTCAGACCAGTCTGCCCATTCTCTCTCACCTCTGACAGGAACGGGATATTTTAGTCTCTTGGTGGGTTGTATTAATAAAAGAAAATCTAAAAGAAAAAGTGGTATAGGAGAGAAGGAAAAGAAGATCTGCATAAGAAAATGAAGACCTGGAAGAGAAAAAAGGAAAAGTTGAGAGGAAGGAAAGACCTGCATCAGAGAGAGTGAGAGGAAAGCAAACGAAGAGGATAAAGGGAAAAGAACAGACAGAATAAGAAACATGAAATGGTGAAGTAAAAAAGGAGAGGGGAAATGAAGAAACAGGGAGGAAAGGAGAGACTGAAAAAAAAGAGAAAAAGTAAAAGTATGTGATGAAAAAAGAAAAGAAGAACGGGGGAAAAAAGGGGAGATCAGGAGGAGAAGAGTGTGAAAGGCATAAAGTAAAAAAGGAGGAAAAGAAGAGGCGGGAAGCAGGAAGACTCTCCCTCTCTGACCACAAATAAAAGAGGAATGACAACACGAAGCCTCCTCGTATCCATGTCAATCATCCGGCCGTGTCCTCGCACGGCCTCGGCAGCCCCGGGAAGCCGGAGAGTCTTGGACAGGACAACAAACATCTGCTAAACGCACAAGCCGGCTTTTTCTGTCAACCTGAACGCAACAGAGCCCAAAAACGGCTGCTGTCGACTCACACAGGACGTCCAGATACGAAAACTCAACAGATACAAGAGCTCGCCAGCAGATGCTCGGCTCAAAAAGTCAGAAATACTTCTCAGGTAAAGCTCGTAGCACCCCGACCCCTTCCTCCAGTCAGACGACCCGACAACCCCAACACGATCCCCACAGGTCTGAATTCAGAATTAAAGTTAATTTTGCTTTAAAGACATAAAAAATGACCAAATTAACACTTAATTCCGACTAAAATTGATAATTCTGAATTAAGTGGCTGGTTTATTCCACTTTTAATTCAAATTGGAATATTTCATCTATCACGTAAACCTTCCTTCTGCTTTAAGTTACTGTAATTCCGGTTATTCTGGGCATCTTTTTTAGTGAAAGTGACATGGACTGGTTGTTTGTTTCTGTGCGTTGGCCCAGCGATGGACTGGTGACCTGTCCATGGTGAACCCCGCCTCTGGCCTGATAATAGCTGGAATATGCTCCACCCGCAACCCTGAACAGGATTAAGTAGTACAGAAAATGGAGGGATGATGCAAGGTCTGACCTTACAGCTATAACCGGACTGCTCATAGAGGATGTTTTCTATATCAGCTAGTTTTGTTTTTCTTTTGAAGTGATTACATTTACTGTAAAAATTCATGCGCACGTGGCAGAACTCCAGCTCTTCACAGTCATCTTGATAGTTTTTGCGTGATCTGGCCTCCAGAGAAGACACTTCCAGTCTGAGAGACATCAGGATCAGCTGAGTATCTGAATATCAGAAGTTTTTTTAAAGATTTAAGCGCAGTTTGCTGCTTTTCCAATTTTTGAGCCTCAGCAGTGAACGCAACCTTCCCATTACAGGATATATGCAGAACAGAAACATTTAAAACACTGTGATAGTTTTCATAGCTCCTGCGTTCTATTTGGGGACAACTTTACATGTTTGATTTAGACTTACTGGTTAAAGGTTTATGAAGCTTCTTGTCCTGATGGAAAGACCTGCAGAGCATGTCTGTCCTCTATCTGATCCACGAGGACATGGAGGGGGAAAGTTTTCAGTAAACTGCTGAGAGGTCAGATGTCTGGAACAGCGCTGTCACCTCTGAATGACCGAGTGGAAGAGGAATGAATCAGGGCTTTTGTTGGTGGTAATCAGAGTGGGCTGAGGATGTGATGGAGCTGAGGGAGAGTAATGCAAGGAAACAATCAGAGAGATCCTCAGCGGTCGGTGAAAAGTAGCTCTGGGACATCAGGGAAAGCCAGAGAGGCGGGTTTGATAAAGTCCAGGTACATTGTGGTGTACCAGAGCCTCACAGAGAAAATCTGAAAACAGGAAGAGATGCAGCTTCTAAAAGGATGCAATCTTATAAATGTTTGGGGTGGTTTAATGAATGGAAATAAGTTTCTGAGGAGCAAATCTGGACAGAAATCTCCAGCTGTGTCAGAAAATGATCAGTTTAAAGAAACAGTATAAACACAATGTTTCTCAAAGAAAGGTAGAAGAGATCTGCATATTTCATGCTTCTAGTCAGAACATCACTAAAGCTTTTAATAAATCTGGAGGAATTTTATGTTCAAATGAAAAAGGAGCAAGTCCTGGATACCTCAGATCCCTTGGATCAGGAATCGTAATCCAGTTAGAACAGTTATTAGAACCACCTGTAATTGTAATGGTTCGGGCTCATATCAGGGTTCTGTGATGGATCAGGGTTCTGTAATGGGTTGAGATGGATCAGGGTTCTGTGATGGATCAGGGTTCTGTAATGGGTTGAGATGGATCAGGGTTCTGTGATGGTTTGGGTGGATCAGGGTTCTGTAATGGTTTGGGATGGATCAGGGTTCTGTAATGGGTTGAGATGGATCAGGGTTCTGTAATGGGTTGAGATGGATCAGGGTTCTGTAATGGGTTGGGTGGATCAGGGTTCTGTAATGGTTTGGGTGGATCAGGGTTCTGTAATGGTTTGGGATGGATCAGGGTTCTGTAATG
>JAVQJG010073354.1:0-19624 GCA_036024015.1 Craterocephalus amniculus | reverse complement strand
TTTACTGTCACAACCAGAACCAAAGAGCAGAGCTGACTTCCTAAAATATTCATGTAAAATCACACTGGATCCAAACACAGCACACACACAGCTGTTACTGTCAGAGGGGAACAGAAAGGTGATTAGAATAACTCAACATCAGTCCTATTCTAGTCATCCAGAAAGATTCACTGAATACTGGCAGGTTCTGAGTAAAGAGAGTCTGACTGGACGTTGTTACTGGGAGGTGGAGATGAAAGGAAGAGTTGATGTAGCCGTTGCTTACAAAAATATCAGCAGAGCAGGATATGAAAGTATATTTGGATATAATGACAAATCATGGTCATTATATTTTGGCCAGAACAATTATACATTTTACTACAACAACATCAGTACCACCATCTCAGGTCCTCGGTCCTCCAGAGTAGGAGTGTACCTGGATCACAGAGCAGGTCTTCTGTCCTTCTACAGCGTCTCTGGAGCCATGACTCTTATCCACAGAGTCCAGACCACATTCACTCAGCAGCTCTATGCTGGAGTTGGGCTCAGTTCTGATCATGGAAGTATCGAGTTTTGTTAAACTGTTCAGACAAAAGTCACTGAGGCTTTGGATGATTTTATAACTGTATTGTGTCATTATTATGCTTTCAACTCAATTTTCTTCTCATTTATATTCCTTTTTTTCAACCTTTTGTACATTTTCTAAGAATGAAATAATCCTCATTTCTTCTGTGGATTGTAAAACCATCAAAGATCATGTTAATGGACTCAATAAAAATGTTTTATAAAACAAGATGAAAAGTGAAGAACTGAGTTCATGTTTGAAGACATTTAGTTGTGTGTCTCAGACCATGTGTAAGACACTAAAGGCAAGGACAGGCAAGTTTAACCATACAACACAATTAAACACAATTCAACAACAGAGAATTTGTTTTCTAGGTGAGGATTAGAGCAGAAGAATCCTGAATAAGCTGCAGTTGTCTAATTGTCTTACAATAATCAAGCAGAATAAAGATGAAAGTATGGACTAGTTTTTTTAAAGGTACTGCTGTGAAATCCCTGATATATGTAAGGTGATAATAGGTTGACTTTGTGATTTCCTTAGTTCATCAATCTTCTGTCGTTTATCTGGTATCTGGTCGTGGCACCGTAAGGAAGGAAGCCCAGACTTACCTCTCCCCAGCCACATTAGCCAGGTCATCCGGGGGGATCCTGACGGACACTCGACCTGAAGGTGTAATCCCTCCGTCTCCTGGGTCTTTCCCGGGTTCTCCTCCCAGTTGGACCAGCCTGAAATACCTCCCCAGGGAGGCGTCCAGTAGGCATTCTTACGAGATGTCCGAGCCATTTCTTCTGGCTCCTGATGCAGAGGCATAGCAGCTCTACTGAGGCCATCATAAGGGAGAGCCCAACTATCCTAAGGAGGAAAACAATTTCAACCGCTTGTATTGGCACACCTTGGGTGCAGCCTCTACTTGATTGGCCTCTTATGGTTTGGCTTCTACTCGTCTCAACATATCTGGTCTGGCCGCTTCTTGACTGACCACCTTGGGTATACCTTTTTCTTGACTGACCTACTCTGGTCTGGCCTCCACTTGTCTGACCAACTCTGGACTAACTTGTAGTCTCTTGTTGACCAACCACCTAAGGCGTGGGCAGGTCTTAACCTTCAGGTCTGCTCTCTTTTGGTTTGACCTCATCTGGTCAAACCACCTCTTGTCTGGGCTCTTTTGGTCTGGCCTCTACTCTTCTGGCCACCTCTAGTCTAGCCTCTACTTGTCTGAACACCTCTTGTCTGGCCTCCACTGTTGTGGCCTCCTCCTAACTGGCCCCCTTTGTTCTGTCCTTTTCTTGATTGATTTTTTCTGGTCCTCCCACCTCTAGTCTGGCCTCTACTCTGGTCGAGCCTCCTCTAGTGTAGAATCTTGTTGACTAACCATCTCTGGTCTGGCCACTTCTAAAATGGCCTCTTCTGGTTCTGTCATTTCTGCGAAAGCACCTTTTGGTCTGGACTCTTATGGTCTGGTCACCTCTTGTCTTCATTTCTTGATTGGCCTCTTCTTGACTGTCCACCTCTGGTTTGGCCTCTACTTATCTGGTCTCCTCTTGTCTGGCCATCTCTGTCAAGTATGTACAGTTATCAGGACTGCTTGGCTGAAACCGTTTCCCCTGAACATAGCCAAGCGTTGGGCCTGGTTTGTCAGCTGGCTTCTGGGAATGTGGACACCCTTGGATGTAAGTTACACAGCCAGAAAAATTCTGGGATTGTTTCCCATGATACCTTAAGTCCTGACAACTGATGGATGTACCATAATCAATCAGTTGGAGGCTCAAACCTTTCTCCCTGGACATTGCCAGGTCTTGGGGCTGGTTTGCCAACTGGTTTCTGAGAACGTGGAAGCTTTTGTGTTCTTGCACATTGACAGGAATTCGACATTCTCCTAGAACGATTAACGGTATTCTCTGTGTCCCAATATGACAACCTTACCTTGATGATTGGTGCTAGTTATTGTCTGTCACTTATGTCAATTTAAGCGATTACAATCGCTTTCAAATACACAAATTCAGGAACCCCCAGTTCCTTCTTGACAATGTCACCCCACAGCCTTGACTTCTGAACTTTGTTGTCCTCCATTTCTGTTTATTCTGGTGACATGTGAATGGATCTTTCCCAACTGATGGCCAAAGACCAGTTAAAATCTAAACCAATTTCCAAATCTTTAAAAAAGCTTAAGAAATATGAGAATTCCCAAAAAATATCCAATGAAATAGCAATCTCAAAAGTTCTTGTGTAAAAAACTGTCTTGAAAAGATTCATCAGTCATTCAGATATTTGTTACAGCTTAAAAGGTCACAACTACAATATTTCATCAAAACAATTAATAAAAAAATAAATTATTCCACATAATATCTTGAAGGGTGGGGAATAAAAGTATTAATTTTAGAGAATTCTTTGAGAATAGTATATAAATAATCATTTCATCTATTTTGATGTTTCCAGACCTATAGTATGACCTTTCATACAGTTCTTAAATTAAATTGTTCTTAAAACAAAGCATGATGAGGGTTAACGTCAGTCAAGCCTTTGAGCTTTGGTGCCGACTGAGGTTGCCTCTTTCCTTTTTGACAGGCAAGTTAAACGTTTGCTTATGCTAACTAATGCTTTGCCATACTGTGACCTGGAAAACGGTAGGATTGAGGGAAACGAGAACTAATGAGCGGGATTCCTCCTGGCAAAGAGGAGTTGTCGCCATCACCATTAACTTCACGCTTGATCAACCCATAAAGAACAGTATGTTATCCCGGTCCCTCATACACCCTGGAATATCATACCCTGTCCTGTAATACCCTGGGATTCCATCACAGATTGTGAATTCATGAAGATCAGATTTTGATTTCAAAAGTAAAAGTTAGCAGCAGGTCTTTTTGTTGCCAGGTACCTTTTTTGGTTTGTTGCTCAGCAATATGAGGCAGCTGAGGAGTTTTTAAGAATTCAGTGTTTAAGCCTGGGTAATAGAGAAAACAGAAATAGGTTGTAAAGCTACTACTACTCCTGTGCTGCTACAGTTTGTCACCATGAAGTACGAATAAGTGCGTTCTTAAAGAGTAACCAATTGCATTTCATCTACCAATTATCGCTTTATTGCACATTACCATCACAACATAATATCTCCTGTAACATGTGCAGGCACATTAGAAACAATGAATTTCTTTTTTTAAAAAGGTCTGTTTAATGCAAGTACAACAGGCAGTGTTTTACCTCATGCACTGATGAGACTGTGTGCGTGCTCAGGTTAATGCTTTATGTCTAAAAGCAGGTTAATGCTTCACATCTGCTTTTAAACAAACACTGCAGCCATTTGTTGTAGGTTTAAACTGATATTTTTTTCCTTGTCCCACCAGGAGTGCCGTTTAGTTTCTTTCAGCTCAAGGCAGCAGCACCGTGTGACCGAACATATAAGCTGTGGGTGATCGTTCCCACTGAAGAGTGAAAATGTTAAATGTCAACGTTCAAATCTAAAGCTAGGTTTACACAATCATTTGGACATGAGCTGTGCTTGTTTGTTGTTACTGCTGTGATTCGTGTACGAAGCTTCAACTTCCCGTTAATACATTTAAAAACATTTAATCAGACTGTATCGTCTCACCAGAAAAGACACAAACATTGTTCTGACAGCACACACAAACACACACGTGATAGAAAGATCTCCCATTCCCTCGAACGCAGCTTTGGCTGAGAGGTTTGTGGCATCTGAAGAGAAACGGGTGAAACTCGTCTCAGTGCACTGCTTGCTCTAAAGTATCGTAACGGAGAATCCTCACAACAGCGCCAACCCGACACAGAAAGGTTCTTCCAAAAGCTAGAAATAAGGTTTTTACAATCAAGCTTTGACCCAACAGGAGAGCGAAGGATTACATCACATCTTTTTATTTTGAAATCAATCCCTTTCTGGTTGAATGAAATTGGTTTTACAAGTATGCAGCAATGTACGCCTAAACGCCGTGTTTAAACTGCCACACTTAAGTTTCTTTTGAAAAATGGGGAGAAGCTACCAGAAAATGGTAAAAGCTGGAAATTAAACTATTTTTCCTGTCTGTGTAAAGCAAATCATCATGAGGGTGAATGGCCGGAAAAGGAAAGCAGATTCCTGCAGGGACAGTAGGTAAAATCTCTGGAGAGCTTTCTTGTAGCCTTAAAGGGGCGATACTGAGCCTTAGAGTTAGCGTTGCTTACCCAGCAGCACAGGTACTACCGCTTCATAGGACCCAGACTTTTTTTGTCCTGTCTGATGTTCTTGGTTCTTCAACAAAGGAGAACCATCGGACAGAAAAGAGCTGATGTAACACTATGGAACTGGGACTGGATGAGAATCCACATGAGAGTGAAGCCATCCAGTCAGATTAAATTTAGAAGCTCTAGAGCTGCAGATGAAGACAAACCCTGTAAACTAGAAGACTTTCATTCACAGTCACCTTACAGGGCTGTTACATGGACCAAACCACCGGATGATCGTTAGATAGAACATAAAATAAATCAACGTACTGAGATTAAACTTTCTTAATTTACCAGGATTTCCATTAACGTTTAGACTAAAATTTAGCATAACGATTCAAGCTCAGTGAAATGATTTTGACACCTACTGAAACCATCTGTGGTATCTCAGGATCAGCAACCATATTTAGCCACTCCTTCAGGTTAAAAAAAAAAAAGATGAAAAAAAAGAAAAAAAAGAAAGAAAAAAAAAAAAAAGGTTCATCCCGCTAGGAAAACACCTGAACAACCAGGAAACCTTCCCTCCAATTGTTTTTATTCTAAACCAACAAAAAGTAAACTGTAACAGCTAGTGGATTTCTATGGAAACAAATAAAAACAAAACATGGTGCCTTACTCCAAGTAACACTGTAGAAAACGGACCAAATTACCAGATTATCTCTTGAAATGTGTGAAACGTGTGGATGCTCCGCTGTATTGTAGCTTTAATCTGCAGATACGGGCGTCTCAAACTAATCTTTACTTTTCATTGTTTGTGCTTTTCTCCGTCAGAGGAACAGACTGTTGTTCTGTAGGATAGTGAAGGATCACTCGTGGTGGGGATTTAGACGGTTACAGAAGGTCCTCTGAGCGGGATCTGGTCAAAGCTCAGAAACCAAGTGAGATTTAACAAACTCCCGCAGGTTTAAAAGACAGCTGTGAACAGTCACATACACACACACACACACACAATAAAAGATGAAACTTAACGTCATACAGCTGTTATCTAAACCTATGAGAAGGTGTTCAACCCTAAGCTCAGACTCAGGGTGTGACGGCCAGAATGAAGTATGACCGGTGACAGTATGAGGAAGAGGAGGTCATTTCTCCTGCAGCAGCGCCGGGATGTTGATGTTCCAGCCGATGGCCTGCCGGTCGAAGCCACAGGTGAACAGGTTGCAGGTGGTGTTGTCTTCACACCAGGCGGAGCAGCAAACCATACGGCGGTGACCCTGGACAGCAACATGACAACGTAGATTTTTTGTTGAACCAAAGTTTGGATCCTCTGAATGAGTCACGACACGTTGACACATTACACACCTTCACGTCTCCATATCTTAAAGAGCAGGGAATATAAGATCGGGTGCTTTAAGTTGTAAGAAAACGTATGTGAACCCTTTGAAACTACCAGGATTTCAGCGGAGATGAGTCATGAAACCATCTTGTACAATCTTATTTCTTAGACATTCTTAATCATGATGACACCTCCAGGTCCTCCGACAGGTTTCTCAAGACTCCTGGTGAATCTTTTTTCAGTTTTCATTCTCTACATTTATCAAATATGAAGCAGTCCCTGCCAGAGCACCTATAGGGCTGAAACTGTTATGCTTTACATAGTTAAAACTAGGGTCAGGACTGATCCGTTTACCCTGGATTTTAATCACATAAAGCTCAACATATCATGTTTGATACATAAAGTTTCTGAGACATTTTCCATCACTTCATGGTAAACTTAGTGTAAAACAGATTTTTGAGCAATCTGATTCTGTCCTTAATGGATATGAGGAAGCAGAAGTCTGAACTGTGACCATTTTGACCTATCATATTGTAATAAATAGTAAATATTTAAAATAAAAGTGTTATTTCTTTCACAATTTGTTAATGATTACATGTTGTGTTTAATAAAAATGCTACTGTATGTGTAGTTTAAGTGTAAAACAACTGTCAGTTGACTTAGATTAAGATCAGATTACAAAATCGTATGCAGGAAATGGGTAATTTAAAAGGGTTCACAAACTCTTTTTTTAAAATGTAGTGTTTCTCTTTTTTAAAACAAAGTTAATCTCTGTCTGACCTGTCTGTTGCTCCGCGGGAGTCGAGCCAGTCGCACTCCGGACATGTCGAACAGCCGGACCTGTCGATTGTCATGAGGAAGAGCGATGATTTTCTGGTTCACCGACACGCTTATCCTGATCAGGATGAAAGCAGAGCCGGTTTAGATGTATGCATCATGGACAGTGGGCCAATCATTATTCTGGTCATTTATTAAGACAGAAATTCCATTTACAAACTGTAAATAAACATTTTAAGGCAGTTTTTTAAAAAAAACCAACATGATTAAATGATTTGCTTCATTCATACTTAGACGGTCCATTTGTTTCATTCATGGCGGCTGTTTTTGAGCATTGGCATATTAGCGACTTAACAGCTTCCTGACCTGTTAACAGCAGAGTCTGTGCGGATGGTTGCTATGGGTGACCTCATATTCTTCAGGTCCCAGACTTTGACGGTTCGATCGTCGCTGCCAGACACCACGTTGTCTCCCACCGTGAAGACGGCGGACGTCACCGTGCTGCAGAGGAAACGAGACTGATCAGAGAAGACTGAAAACCTTTAAACCATTTTAATCTTGTTTTGTTTGCAGAAGAGCTTTAAAGGGTCCATTTCTAAATAAAAGCTTAGAAAATACTAAGCGGTCTATAAATTTCTATTAGCTTCATTTACTGGATAAAACGTGCAGTCAATGGTAAACCTACCTTTAACATTAATCAGAACCTGTCCCTTATATTTGTTATTGCCTGCTTCAAACTGGAGTTTTCAGTTTTTCTCTATTTTATTTAAGGTTGCATAGAACAACATTCCCAATGAATATGGAAACAAATGGCTTTATAATCTTCAACTCATGTAAAATACTTCATCTTATCTAGAGAACCACATTGTCTGTAAGAGGGAGCTTGTTGCTTTTAATTGTTCCTCACAGATTTTAGTTGCCATTCTTCATTCCTGTTTTTCCTCCCTCATTTCTGCTTTATTAATAAATAAATAAGTCCTGTCTGTAACTCACTTAGATGTTTTTATTTTAGGTTGCTCCATCTGCAAGATTTTTCAAAAGTTTTTAATTTAATAACTTTTTGCCTTGAACCTTTAATGTATTTCCATCGTTAAATGCACCTAAATAAAATTACATTTCCCTCTCTGGTCCAAGTATCTGCTACTGTTATCCTTCCTGACTGATCTCAGCTGACCAGAAAGTGCAATGGGACTGAGATTTAATGTGTTTAATTGCCAAATTTTGATAAATGTACTCTTCTTTTTCCCTTAATATGAATCTTCAGATCAACTTTCCAACCAAAAAAAAGAGAAAACTGTGAAGGAGGTATATCTGATGTGATGTCACTCAGATTTTGTCCATGCTGCTCATTACACACCAACACTGGAAAATAAAAAGGTTTGTGGAAGTCTTCCAAAGCTTTCCTGTTTTTACAGGCTTTAAACATTGAAAAAAAATCTTAAATGTGATGAGACTGACTCGGTGTGTCCCTGGAATACGTTGACTGAGTGGATGGACGGGTCTCTGAAGTCCCACAGCCTGAAGGTGGTGTCTCTGGACGAGGTGACCACCAGGCGCTGGGTGGGGTGTGTGCAGCAGTGGGTCAGCTCCTGGTCATGACCTGAACACAAACACAAACACACAACGTCACACACTTCTTTTACTTTATGAAACTCATTGAAAACACTTTATCCATTCAGGAATGCTGGTTTGGCGCCGGAGCTCTTAAAAGGTTTAAATTCTGTCTTGGTCTGCCTCTTCAGAGACTTTTAATCTCAAAAGGATCACTTGGTTAAAAAAAGGTAAAATAAAATTAATTCTCCTTCCTACCAGTGAGTGAGTGAACCAACTCCGAGGTCTCGACGTCATATAAATTGGCAGCTCTGTCCCAAGAGGCCGTCACGACCTGCTTGCCCCCCACCAGCCAATCGGCAGCGATCACCACGCCCTGGTGGCTGCGGAGCGTCGTGGTCGCCACGCGGATAGAAGGGCAGTCGTTCGGCCCGTCGACCTCGCCGTCCGCCTCGTCCTTGTCTGAAAAGTCCACGTCGTCTTCGCAGGGCGTCTGCTGCAGCAGAAAGGACGCACCGGCGGCTTCACTTAGAAAAACACTGGATCTTGTAACAATGATAAATAAACGGCGGCTCTGCTCTGCTTACGCTGATATCAGCCACTGGTTGGGGAGTCGGCAGCTGCACCATGTATCTCCAGATGTGAGCGGTCTGATCTCCAGAGGCTGGAGGAGAGAAACGGGATGGAAACAGAGCTGGATGATATTTCCCTGAAAGATGTTTTTCGTGCTTCAGACTATTTTTAGCTGAAAAAGAGCTGCAGTAGATAAACGCCCACTGAACCAATGATTTACCTGCTCGTACTGAAAACATAAAGAAACTAGTAGTTGTGCATGGTTACCTGTTAGCGCCATCTGTTCAGTGGGATGGAACTTGATGGAGTTGACTGCAAAGGAATGAAAGATTTTTATCATCACTGACCAACAAGAACAACAGGAAAGACGGTGCAGCGTCCCTGTACGGATCTACAAACCTGATCCTTGATGGCCCATGTATTTGAGGAGGCACTTTCCTGTCTCAATGCTCCACAGCATGGCGGTGTGGTCTGTTAGGAAACCAAAAACTCAGAGTTAACAGCATTGAAATAAACAGGATGCAGAAGCAGACGTGAGAAGGGAAAAAGAACTGACCTGCAGATGCGGTACCGAGCACCACAGGTTGGGTCCTGGTGATGCTGAGGTCCCAGATGCCATCCCTGTGACCGACATACTCCTTAACCAGCTGGCAGATGGCTCTGGATGTGGTTGCTTTGAAACTGGACACAATCTGACACGAAGATCACAGCAATGTTAATGCGGAGCAGTGGGGAATCCCAGATGTGGGCCAGCAGGGTTCCTACACACCACGTCTCAAAATGGAATCTCCTGGGTTTGATTTTTATTGGTGGAAAAGGCAGCCGTGTTTATGTTTTTCGGTCATTTTTTGCTCCTTCAGATCTGATTAAAATGCAACACTGAGTCATTTCATTTGTGACTACGACGGTGTCCTCCTTTATTTTTGGCTTAAAAAGACCCATTTTGTTTTTCGGAGCTGCGTAGGAACCCTGGTCTGATGGAGGGAGGAAGCGGGTCAGCAGAACTGAGGATCACTGAGGAGCTGCTCAGCAGGGTCCCTGTAGTATGCCAGGGCGAAGAAGCTTGTTTTAGATCAATTAATATTAGTCCCTGAAGAGGTTTGAATCAAATATTTTAATGCTGTTTGATCTGAGCTGGTCTCTGCACGTAACTGGTGAGTTTGCAACATAATCCCAGCAGTCTAATGCTTCAAGAGCTTTAAAACAAACTACATCAGCTACCAGCAAACCAAGATCTGCAACAAAACATCAAATCAACATAAAAATGCAGACACTAATTATTCTGTATCAGTCCAGCAGATTACTGTCAATGCAAAACCACGAGGCGGGGCTGGGGGTGGGGGGGTAATCTATAGAAAAGAAACAGGTCAGTGGTTTTATATCAGCTGTTATTGAAGTTTGGCTGAGGTGTTTACATTAAAGATGGGAATGATACAAACAGGACTCCTGGTTCGTTTTGGACATAGACCACTAAATAAGTTCCAACTGAAAGGAAGGAAGAGAAAGGCATCATCATCGTCTGAGACTGAAAATCTATTTCTGTGCAACTATGGGAAAACTCAAGCTGATGCTGTGATGCGATTGCTAAGACTGATGGGAGCCAATGGTTGCTGATAGTTAGCAAAGCGATGTGGAAAACGGATGGAAAAATGGCTAAATGGTTTTTTTTTTTATGAAATGCAAATGGATTGTGATGACTTTATCAACACAGGATGAAGAATAATTTATGTGTACATGAGTGAGAATGATGATGAATCTACAACTTGTACAAATGCAACACTGAAGCATTATGTTACATTTATTGAAAAGCAGCAATTGGAACTGGGAAATGCAGGGTTAGCACGGCAGAATAGCCTGTAGGTAATCCCTCTAGAGTTTGGAGTATCAGTGTGCAGTCTGCTGCAGCCATATAATCTGAAATAAATATTATCTGAGAGGGCCTTATTGGTACAAAATATACCGAAACCTAAGCCAGAGTCACACTGAGAGAGCAACGTCACTGAATACGCTTACAAAATCTTTCCTGGACATTTCCTGATTGAGACATTTTGCTTTAAAATCATCATTATAGGTTTTATATGTCAGCTGTGCCAAACTTCTGGGTTTTAAAGAAGATGTCCAACACCAGCAACAGACTGCACACTCCACTCTGTTGGAACTGAGCGATGATTTAAAGCAGCCACCAAATGCTCGTCCTCCTTGAATAAATCTGTTATTCAAAGTGCAGAAAGCATTTCGAGATAAAGGCCGCTTCATGTTACAGATGTCTCCACAGTGTACCATTATGCCGAAAAGAAGCTGAACCGAAACCAGAGGTGCAACTGAAAAAGCCTGTTAGTGAGATAATCAAAATCTGGTTTTATCTCACGCAGAAACGGAGAGTAAAAGCTCAAACTCCTACATTTGAATGACCAAGTCTCGTGGGGAGGGAGGGTCAACCCCCTGGCTGGGCTGTTCATGCATATTGGCACACAAAGGGGAGAAATCAACAAGTTACCCATGAGTCTCCACCCCACAACTCCCAGCTGGTTACGCTGAAGTTGCGGGATCCACCTACTCTGGCATGGCAAGAATTTGAACGCGGCTACGAGCAAAAGAAGGTGAAAAGACAGCAGTTCCACTCTTTAACAATCAAAAGTCACGTCACACTGACGAGCTCAAAAACAAAAAGGCAAACAAAACCTTTTCACTAGTTATCTACCACTAAAAAACTATAACATGATTTTCTGTCCTGGAACGTCCTCCAACCAAAATCCTGTTTAAAATAATTCATTTTAACTTAAAATGCTTTAATATACACAAATAAAAGTCACTACAATCTACAAAGTTTGCCACATTTTAAATACTACTGTTCATAGAGGAAAAAAAGGAAACTTAAAACACTGGAAGAAAAATATTTACCTTGCTTGTGGAAGCCTTGTAGGTTGTTTTCAGCTTCTGGGACAGCTGACTGGTGCTATGACTCGCTGCACATCAGTAACAGAGAAACCAACACAATGCATGTTTAACAGAAGAATAAAACATGTTTAAAATCAAGTAGCAAACAGAGTTAAATATTAATATTAACATAATAATATTATTTTGGTTAAATCAATTTAAAAAGCTTTTATTCTGGGCAGATACAAGGTGTCCTTGTATCCTGAGCTTAAATGCAGATGAGTGCAGAGTGACTCACCCTTTGTTTTAAGAGCTCCTTTAGCTAAATCTGCTCCTTCGAAGGTGTGTCCCTCTGCAGCCAAACGATCATTCAGCGTGTCGATTTCTCTGCGCACTGAAAGAAAAACACAGCATCTGTTACAGGAGCTGATCAGTCACCACTGCTGAGGGTGGGGTGATCCGAGCAAGAGCCTACAGGTTTAAAACACTCAGAAATGCTGCAGAGTGATAAAAGGCCAGAATCTCCTGAGTGAAGATAAAGATAAAATGGAAGTTTGGAACATGTTGCAGAGCACATAATAAATAAGATGCTACCATATTGATCATATATCCACACACTTGTTGGCCATTTTATTAGGTCCATCTCTTGAATTGCTTGTCAACACAAATATATCTCTATATATATATATGTCTATTCAAAGTCAACTACTCTTATTTCCCACTACAAAACAAATTCACTTAGAACAGCACTTGGAGCAACTTCCGGTCATCTAAACATTGCAGAGTAGATAGAAGAGTAGATTCAATCTATTTAGGATAGTGAAACACAAGAGCAGGTTTAATTCAATAACTGAATAAAACCTGTAATGTTGTACAAGCAAGAAAAGGTCAAATAAAGTGCTGAAAAAAGATGCCCTCTTCTCCGGTTATGTGGAAGCGTACCACAAACCGCCTGGCAGCACTGAGGTTAAATCAGAAGCCTGAAAAGCTTCCAGCAATAATGGGTTTGTTGTGTGCCTTCATGGTGACTTACACTCTATGTTTTCTATGTAGAGGTTTTCAAACTCCCTCTCGATCTGACTGAACAGGTCCAGCAGATTGCTTCTCAGAGACAAAGGTAGCTTGGAGTCCTGCAGGCGAAGAAGAAGAAGAACAAGAAGAAGAAAGGGAGAATTGGAAACATGTGGCTTTGTTACTCAGGAGGTCTGGGTGGACACAGTGTTCTGGTACACTATGCATATTTATGTATTAAAGAGTAGGACAAGGATAACAACAGTGAAAACACAACCAGAGAATTAATTATATACTAATGTTTAACCCATCAGTTGGATTAAAAAAATAAGGTCTTTAACATTTAGGAAATGATGCCTGAGCCAAACAAAACCCTACAGAAGATACATAAAAACCGGTAAACAAGCTTAATTTATAAAAAGAAAAACTTGCTGTGTAGAAAAAAGAACGCTGAACCGAGACTCAACAGTTTTGCAGCAAAATTAAGTCTGTCATTGCAACAAAGCACAAGAAAAGTCTCTGATCACATGTTAAACTTTAAAAGGAAGGAAATAAGAGAGGATTCCTGTTTTAGGCTCAAACAGGAAACAAATAATGAAAGTCTCCATAAGAAGAACAGCTCAGTGGAACACTGGAGAACAGCGGATGTGTTGGAGACTTAAAAATGTCTGAGTGTGCTGTTACGAGCCCTTCATTCATGCTTAGACTTGTTGGTGCACATGCAATAAATTCGTTTTATATCTGTACTTTCAAACCGCTGGTATTTTTTTCCATTTCATCCTTGTCCAATTAAATCTCAAATTATAACATACAAAGCCTAAAATAACAAACTATTTACCCTTTTTATGAGGGTAAATAAACAAGTTTATGTAAAACAATGAAAACTAATTTGAAGAAGAAGAGTATCATAAACAAAGTTCACCAAGAAGCCATATGTGAGCGTGATCCAGAGGTGCTGCCATCTTCTCTGAAGGCATGTGGATGCATTTGTGTCTGGAGCTTATGTTGTCTACACGTGGAAAGGCTCCATTAGTACTGAAAGGCATCTACAGGTTTTACAGCAACATGTTCTCATATAAATTACATTTCTTGAGGGAAGGTATTGAATATTAAACCACATGTTGCACATTTATTACAGCTCCTTTACTTGAGATAATAGAGTCTGGGTGCAGTCCAGGACTATCTGGAAACATGACTACAGTGCTATATATTTTACCAGACTAGAATAAAAAAACATTATTTCCTCAGCTCTCATTTAGACTGTTGTAAAGAGGAGATGGTTACTACTAGGTAATAAACAAGGCAGTGTCTCCTCTTTCTGAGATATGTTCCTGCCATTAAAATCAAGATAAACTAAAGTTTATTTGACTAAAAGGTCTCACTTCAAATATCTGCTACATTTTCTGTGCTCTTTAACTGTATTTTATCTTTATTTACATCCTGTACAGTGTGAGCCTTTCAGGTTTCATTGCAGGTAAATATTATTGAGTCTAGAGTTCAGAGTCAGCTACGATGACAAAGACAGAAAAGTGCAGCATGTCTCCTCAAAGCTTTGGCCAGGCTAATCTACGTGCTCAGACCGCGAGCCCCCTTTGCCCCCGAGTGTGCTGCGCTCTGCATAATGCATGCCTGCCGGGGCTGAACTGGAGCTTGTAGCAACATTTTCCAAAGGAAATCAGTCAAGTGTGCCGTCTGCATTAAGAGACTGATGATGGCATCTGAAATTGGTGATTGCGCCACACCAAACAGACTTGAATAACGGTATAAGGTCAGGCAGAGAGGAACGACTACAGCAGGGGAACAAGATAACCTCAGTACGACTCCAAAGCTAAAAAGTTTGTTGACTTTTGGTTACAGGCCTGGATTTATTTGAACAGCGAGGATTTTAACACAGCAAATACAAAATCCCATTTAAATAAAGCATAAAGATAACCTCATGTTATTTTCATTGAACATTAAATGTTGCTGGAATAGAGTAACTACTCACACTTTTATAAGAGAATCCATCACAGCACCTACTCTTAGTACAAACCTAATCTAAACTTCAGCCAACCTACACAACAATTACAAGCGCTAAACGCTAGACTATTTTCTGCAACACAGAGCGAGACACCTGAAACTTACCTCCATCCTCATGAGAGATTCCAGATTATCAGAGGACTGGAACCAAAAGGGACCAGAGTGGGAAAAACAAAAAAGTCATGAGGAAGGGATTATAACATGTTTGACCAGAAAACGGATGCCTGCCAGGGGTTGAATAAAAAAAATTAAAAAAAAGACAGGCTGATTTTCCTTCCACTGCGACAGCATGGTGAGAAACTTAGCTTCCACATCAAAGGAAAGAAATCAGCAATTATAAAACCTGTTTTTCCAGAATAGCAGTAAACTTAAAACAGAGGTATCCTATAGTTTCTTTGAGGGAATATTGAGTAATATTGCAAATATCCTGAAACGTCTAACTCAACTGGGAACAATGGAAATGATTAACATTTCATTATGATCTTACAGGCCGTCAGAAAAGCAGACATTTACACTTATATTGCATTTACAGGCTGCTAAGTTCTGAAAGCATAATTTTTCCTCATAATGCTCAATGCTTTATAAGCTCCTCCCCTCCCATTAGAAAGACCCAGTCAACTCTGATTGGTCAAAAACAATGTCTGGCAGTTATCCATTTGTTCATCTGAGATGTGCTAAACTAGACATAAAGCCCAGAGAAGTAACGGCTGCTAATGAGGTCTTTCAGATTTCTTTGTGAAGGAACATCCTGAAAGTGAAATTAAAGCTTTGCAACTGGAATGCACAAAAATAGAAAAGTATCATGTCGGATCTTTAATACCGACAACAGCTTTGGTCTCTAAATGTGCCTTTAAGCCAAAACCTGGATGATTAGAAAGGAAGTTCTTCAGCTTTTTTGGGCTCTACTAGTTTCCACCGTCCCTGATGAAACGTGACTATTGCAAACAAAACTTGCCTCATGGCAACAACACGGTAGTCCAACAACAAAGAGTAAAGACGTTAAAATCCAACATCCTTAGTCATGGGACAAATTTTTACATATAAATTTGTTCTGCTCATCCTGTAGTGGTTGAGCTGTGGAAGCAAATGCTTACTCCTTATCACATTTCCACATTTCAACACACCTTCGAAAATATTTTTGTTTCATGTAATTTTCCAGGTCACAAGCATGAGGACGGAGGAGAGATGAGACGCTGAAATTAGAGGAAATGATATGAGCTTCCTATCTGTATAATGTGTCCTCTAGCTCGTGTCAAAAAGGGTGCAGCGTGGGAATAAAAAATTGCAACTCCTAAAAAAATATCCAAACACTGAACATGAGTTTAAAATCCTCACATCATCCTGGGTAATCCTTCCTTACCTTAGATCATGTTTAGCTGCTCTCCTCAAACTCAAGGCTTTTGTTTAACGTTATGCAGTGATGCAGTTTATCACTCTAGCTCTCCTCTCTTATCCACCAAAGAGGCCCCCTGCTGGGTCTTTTCAGTATCAGTAACAGCACTTGAACGCACCTCAAAGTCGAATTCTTCCCGCCAGACAAGACATACAATCTCTCTGCAAAAACAGAGGAGAGAAGCTGAACACAAGTTATGGATTTAAGTTTAAAAAAAGCCAACGACCACGCAGATTTAAAAAGAAGGAAAAAGTGAGCACGTTGGGAAAGCGTTGCTGGTCTTAAGATGACCACTAAGAAGATGCATGTTGGCTTTCTGTAATCACTGTCGCTTACATTAAGCGAGATTTTGTTCAACTACAAAATTCCTGCAGTGGATTTCAAGCCACTACATCCCACACTTTTCAACTAAATTAAAATAACCTTACATCAATAATGCAGTAATTGTATCCAGCTTAGTATAAGCCATTATGTGTCCTCTAAACAGATGCATTAATACCTAATTGGCTTAGGCTTATAACTAGAGTGCTAACGGGTGCAGACAGCAACAGCAGGATGGCAAGCTAATAATGTTGGCCAAGACAGAAGAGCGGTTTGATCATTAAGAGGAGCAGCTGGAAATACACAGAGGATATCATTACTGGGTAGAAAACTTGGGTTTTTCAGGAGCACTTTTTGCCAGAGTTTAAGAAGCCATCCTCACCTGTCCTTCCAGCATGTCTCTCTGCAGGCCTGAGCGCTCCTGCTCAGTGCTGTTGGTCCTGCGGATGGAAAGGCTGTGAGATTTCCTCTTCTGCTTTGCCTGACGGGCGGCAGAGCTGCTCCCACTCTCCACCGGCATCCCTCCGTACAAATTAAAGCGGTCTGCAAGTAGAAAGCCATAAGGGAAAGGGTGACCAAAAAGATGAGGAAAAGAAACCATCAGTTTTAAACCATCAGGACGGGGGGGTGGCAGTGTATAATGTCGACTTCGTTCGGCAGGAAATACGGGATTGATGCACAGAGCTCGGTAGCGGTTGCATTTGGCATCAAAGTGTCAATGTGTGAAATGACAAAGTAAATGAGTGTGAAAACACTTTGTCACTTAATGTTTGCTCTGAACGAAACCCTTCAGTGGAAACCTTAAGGTGAAACGTAAGGGATAGAAACTGCGATGCAAACAAAATCTATAAATAACATTTAGCCAGACAGAAGGTAAAGCTATTTGGAGAAAGGATATGATTACATAGTGAAACAAAATATTCATGCTTTCTTTTCTTATTCAGCTACAGAGAAAATCTATATACTGTTCATTGAATTGGACTACAAATTAAGCTGCGGCAATCATTTTAAACAAGGCTGCAACGACTTATCTTTTTAGTTTTTAAATTACCATTAAAAATGTCATCCTCATGGACTCTTGTTTTATGTTCATGTTTCCATCATGTCTCCTCTTTCCCTCCCATTAATAAGTTTCATTCTCCAAATTGATGACGATCAGTACAGAAATACATCACGCAATGCTGGATGAGAACAGACTGCTAATTTGCATCCATGTTCCTCAGGCAGGTTAGAAAAACACATTGAATACGAAGAACGAACAAGAAGAAATCAGACAGCAGCACCCAGACAAAAACAAAGCAATGCACACAAAAGGATAGACAAGGGGACTGTAAAAGCAATACACAAACATTGCTGCATTGTTTAAAATGAGTAGATGTAATATGTTTATTCCAGTATTTACCTCATTTTAATAACACAGTTTGTACACATGTAGTACATCTATGGCATCTCAGCCATGAATCAGCACTGGGTGGCATCGGTGCAAAGAGGAGGGGGGCAGACGTATTACATGCCAAACAAAAGGTGATCTTCAATATTTTCTTTGCAGCCTTTCATCTATCAATTAATAAAACTGATCAAAATCCTGCCAATAAAAATGTATAACAGTATAGAGGTCTCACAAAGCATACATTTTTAAAGATCCATCATTCATTATGCGGTTTATTAACAGGACTTTATATCTTAAAGATCATTCATAAAACCAAGCCGTTTGGATTTCATGAGCAAATATGTTTACAGCAACACACAATATTGTTACATCCATAAATCTGCAAGAGTAGTCCCTGTTATGGATGCTCATGGTTTATAAGACACATCTGAAATTGGCCCCCGGCTGTCACAACTGGGTGGCATATTCGTCCTTGAACTAAGAAAGGGTGTCTGGATGCTATAGCAGTAAAAATAAATGTTATTACACACCCAGTCTGCCTGAAACAGATGAATAGGTTGCTGGCTCCCTGAATCGCTGTGTATGTTCCCATAAAAAAACCCTTGTTTAGCTATCAGACAGTCTGGCTTGTAGTCAGTTCCTCTGGCTGACTGTCACTGGTTTGACCCGGAGATGTGAGGGCAATTACAACACCATTAATGCTGCCATTGTGCTAGTATTTAAAAAAGGAAAGAAATGAAAGCTATCGTCCAATGAAAACTAAAATCGAATCCATTTATCTCACTGGAAGTGAGTCTGCATAAGCTTAACCGTGTTCCAGCGCGATGCTTAACACAAGCTAACCGAGGCTAACGTGATCCCGAGCATGCTAATAGGCTAACGGCCGAGACAAGCCGTTAAAACACGGAGCTCAACTCACCAGAAAGTCTACAAGCGCAGGGTTTTACTCCGGGATATAGTGCCAAACGTTTCCCTGTGTATCATTTTCTTCGTCGTGCAGAAATGCGACGCAGGTTTTTGTGTAAAACCCGTGTTGACAGGTGACGAGCACCGTTACAGCGCGAGACGAGATAACGAAGCCAATTCCGGTGTAACGGCCCCACGGTTTCACAAAATAAAAGCCAAACCTGAAAAGTGAAAACCTGACATTCACTTAAATGTGTATTTATGATGCGGTTGTTTTAAAATAAACACGTGAAACATGTACCTATTTAATGGGAAATGATTATTTTAGTTTGATGACAGAAATGCATAAAAAAAATAAAAGTGGGAACAGGAAATTATCAGTAAATGAAAAACTGCTGGAGATTTGGAGAAATAATGAGGTTAAATGTGAGGCTTATATTATAAAAGGAGCAATTTAGATGAATATAAATAAACAAAGACTTAAGAAATCCAACCATCTACAGTACAGTATATCATCAAGAAATCCAGCATTAGAGGGAATCTCTGTGTGCATGGGACAAGGGGGAAGACACTGATGGATTTGGGCTTGAATGAAAAACAGGCCTGATTCTCTCCTGGAAATCATTGCAATGGGTTCTGGTATACTGTACCTGAGTTACTGCTCTGAAGTCTGGGGAAACACATATAGCAGTACAACAAAGCCTTTGTTCTTGTTACAAAAGAGAGCCATTAGAATTATCAACAAGAAAGGTTATAGAGAGCACAGCAATAAATTATTTG